>SJYO01050144.1:4669898-4843115 GCA_006410555.1 Capra ibex | reverse complement strand
GGGACATATAAAGTCGTGTGGGGGCACCTTACCGGCAGTGAGGTCCCTCCCCTTGGCCTGTCAGGAAACAAATCTTCTCACCCCCTCTCCAGGATTTCCCATTGAAATGACAGAAAATCTCGGGTCCCGTGATCTTACTCCGAAATTCTTTCTTGTCAGAAATTGTTTCAGAAATTCTTTCTGATGGGCCTCAGAATTTCTTCTCTTACTCCGACCGCCGTCCAAGGACACTTGGACAGACGGCAGGTGAGGGGAGGGTGACGAACAAAGGGTCCACATGAGACTTAACGCACCCACCGACATCGTACAAGGCATGTAGTTATGGAAGGAGTCTTCTAGAAGTACGTCACTCTAGAAACCCCGACCACTGAGTCTTTAGCATGACTCAGGAAATTTGTTTCGATGTCAAAAAGGTCATCGGTATACACCTACACTCTCAATTTGGGTTTTCTTCCAATTGACAGTTTCTTGTCTACGAAAGGTTGACACTACGACCTCTTCTGAGAACTCTCAGGCAATCTAACGTTCCTCTAGTTTGGTCAGTTGGGATTTCCTTTAGTTGGGACTTATAAGTAACCTTCCTGACAACGACTTCGAGGTTATCAAACCGGTGGACTACACTTCTCGGTTGAGAAACCTTTTCTAGGACTACGACCCTTTCTCACTTCCGTTTTCTTCCCCCGACGTACTCCACCAATCTATCGTAGTGGCTGAGTAACCTGCTACTTAAACTCGTTTGAGACCCTCTGTAACCTCCTGTTCTCTCGGACCACACGACGTCAGGAACCCCAACATTTTCCAACCTGTGTTGAATCACTGACTTGTTGTTGTTGTTGGATATTTGTTTCAAACCGTGTAAGTAAACGTATAGACTTTAAGTTCTCTTGATCGGCAAAGAAGAGGTGTCAAAGACCGAGAAATTCAGACTCTTTTTACGACAGTCTCAAAGACTATCGAATCTCAAACGTGTAGAGTAGAGGAATCTTGGGACTTATTTCCTTATCTTACAATACCCGTTTCAGTGGTAACTTCTCAATCTTCTACCTTCGTATATTTACACAATTTTCTAAAAAGATCCTAATGACAAAGAAAACTAAGGTTTAAGATGTCAGAAAGTTTCCAGGAGTATTGAAGGAATTTGAGGTTCAATCTCTCTTTATTTCGTTTAAAAATAAAAATCTTAAAAGAACCATTCTCTAAAAAGAGTAGGACTGTGTGGTTGACAGTATTCCCTGTACCAATGTCCGGTCGTAGAGGGTGATGTTTACCAGAAGAGAAAATTTTCAGCCTCCCAAAAAACAACAACAACAACAAAGACAAAATTCATATTTTTATTATATAAGTACACTATGACTTTTCAGGTTGAATTGTTTTATAATACTTTATGTTACACTTTCAGGTATCAGAGTAGGGTGTCGGTCAGTGTGGGGTATCTCCATTGTTGATAAGTATAAAAGTCGAAAAACGATCGATTAAGGCATAATATACCTTATGAGAAGATGACGATAAAGAACCGAATTAGTGAAATTTTTATGGTCAACTGGTAGTTATATTTTGTTTTATACAGTGAGTGAATGTGATGTGGGTTGGGGTAGTCAAAGGGTTACGAATTTAGAAAATCCAAAAATAAAAGAAAGTCAATTGCAGTATTGAAACTTATTATATGGAGTTGAAAATTAAGGAACTAAGTAGTAGAAATCTGTTGTAGATACTGGAACAAATTCCATTACGAATTTTGAGAGGTTCGGTCCGAAGTCGTTATACACTTGGCACTTGAAGGTCTACAAGTTCGGCCAAAATCTTTTCCGTCTCCTTGGTCTCTAGTTTAACGGTTGTAGGCAACCTAGTAGCTTTTTCGTTCTCTCAAGGTCTTTTTGTAGATAAAGACGAAATAACTGATACGGTTTCGAAAACTGACACACCTAGTGTTATTTGACACCTTTTAAGACTTTCTCTACCCTTATGGTCTGGTGGACTGGACGGAGAACTCTTTAGACATACGTCCAGTCCTTCGTTGTCAATCTAAACCTGTACCTTGTTGTGTGACCAAGGTTTATCCTTTTCCTTATACAGTTCCGACATATAACAGTGGGACGAATAAATTGAATATACGTCTTATGTAGTACTCTTCGCGACCTGACCTCCTTCGTGTTCGACCTTAGTTCTAACGACCCTCTTTAGAGTTATTGGAGCCTATACGACTACTGTGGTGGGAATACCGTCTTTCACTTCTCCTCGATTTCTCGGAGAACTACTTTCACTTTCTCCTCTCACTTTTTCAACCGAATTTCGAGTTGTAAGTCTTTTGCTTCTAGTACCGTAGACCAGGGTAGTGAAGTACCGTTTATGTACCCCTTTGTCACCTTCGTTACAGTCTGAAATAAAACCCCCCGAGGTTTTAGTGACGTCTACCACTGACGTCGGTACTTTAATTTTCTGCGAATGAGGAACCTTCCTTTCAATACTGGTTGGACGACGACGACGATTCAACGAAGTCGGCACAGGCTGAGACACGTTGGTGTATCTGCCGTCGGGTGGTCCGAGGGGACAGGGACCCTAAGAGGTCCGTTCTTGTGACCTCACCCAACGGTAAAGGAAGAGGTTACGTACTTTCACTTTTCACTTTCACTTGCGAGTCAGCACAGGATGAGAAGTGCTGGGGTACCTGATGTCGGATGGTCCGAGGAGGTGGGTACCCTAGAAGGTCTGTTCTCATGACCTCACCCAACGGTAACGGAAGAGGTACTGGTTGGATCTATCGTATAATTTTACGTCTCTGTAATGAAACGGTTGTTTCCAGGCAGATCAGTTCCGATATCAAAAAGTCACCAGTACATACCTACACTCTCAACCTAACACTTCTTTCGACTCGTGGTTTCTTAACTACGAAAACTTGACACCACAACCTCTTCTGGGAACGCTCAGGGAACCTGACGTTCCTCTAGGTTGGTCAGGTAGGATTTCCTCTGGTCAGGTCCCACAAGTAACCTTCCTGACTACGACTCCGACTTTGAAGTTAGGAAACCGGTGGAGTACGCTTCTCAACTGAGTAACCTTTTCTGAGACTACGACCCTCCCTGACCCCCGTCCTCCTCTTCCCCTGCTGTCTCCTACTCTACCGACCTACCGTAGTGGCTGAGCTACCTGTACTCAAATTCATTTGAGGTCCTCAACCACTACCTGTCCCTCCGGACCACACGACGCTAGGTACCCCAGTGTTTCTCAGTCTGTGCTGACTCGCTGACTTGACTTGGATTGACTACTGGAATACGGTATACTTTCTTCCTTTAATCGTAAGGACAAAGAGAGGTGGAAAAGTGCAAAATTTGTTAAGTAAATAAGTGAATGACTAGTAAATGAACAGATCATTTACAAACAACTTGGAAACCATGTACGGTCTGTAAGAAGATCCCTCATTTTGTTACTTGTTTTGAACGCTTCATAGAAGGGAAAACTACTCTCTCCTCCGTTTCTTCTTTGTTTCTATGTGTCATGTAATCTATCTTTAATGATACCTTTTTTACTTTCGTCTACTTACATCTAGCCTTCATGACTCTCAACCTTATCTACCAAAACAAAATATCTTCTCAGTTCGTTCTTAAGGTGACTTTTCGGTAGAAGTACACTATACACACTTCGTTCCTTCCCTTGAAGTACCTTGACGTCGGTTTTTTCGTTCACGTTTACGGAACGTCATCTGTAAGGAACGAGAGATTAGGGAAGGATAGAATCGGGTCTTTCCGTAAACCCCCTAAGTATTTGTATAGAATTTCAAACATGAGTACAAAACAACGTAACTTCCGACAGTCTCCTAAACGTTGATTGAAGAATCCGAGATTTTATTTACTTTTTGGATACGTACAAAAGTTGGTTTATTTCCATATGACTCTTCGAGGATTCCCGGTCCGTGGTTCACTCTACGACCTCTATGTTTCTATTTACTCGGGAGTCACATTTGTTCGTTGGTCATTCATTCCCCGAAGGAACCACCGAGTCTACCATTTCTTAGACGGACGTTACACTCTCTGGTCCCGAGTCCCGGACACTGCTAGCAGACCTCTTCCCTTACCATGGGAAGAAACGGACCCTTTAGGATACCTGTCTCCTCGGACCGTCGACACTGTCACACTGTCAGGTGCTCTAGGGTTTGTCAGCCTGTGTTGACTCGTTGACTGGGTTCCGTCGTTTGTGAATGACCTAAATACCTGTTCCATTGGTCCTTACACTTATGGACTAGAACATCACTACAATGACTACGTTCCCATTTAGACAGTCCTATCTAAGTCTCTCCTCTCCTCTACTTCTGACTTATTCTAAAACGATTCCCCTTCCGTCTCCTCTCGTCAGACTTACCGTCGTTGGTATACGCTATGGGTTGTTGTTTATGTTGTAAGGGTAGTTCTTAAAAATAAGTTAAGTTAAATTAAAGATATCTAGATTCTCACTTCACTTCACTTCACTTCACTGCAGCGAGTCAACACGGGCTGAGAAACGCTTGGGTACCTGACATCAAATGTTCCAAGGAGACAGGTACCTTAAAAGGTCCGTTCTCATGACCTCACCCAACGGTAAAGGAAGAGGTCCCCTAGAAGGGCTGGGTCCCTAGCTTGGGTCCAGAGGGCGTAACACCCGTCTACGAAAAGGCAGACTCGGTGGTTCGATTAATAGAAATAAAAAGAGGGTTTTTTCTTTCGGATTCTTTTCCTCAATATTCCATCGTCCTGGTCTCCTCCTGAAATTCGTTTACCAGTGATGTGTACCGAAAGAAGACTAAAAATTTTGTGGCACACACACCGGAACCTAACCTCCTCTGTATACTTTGCCTTTTTGACCTCGACCTAATTTGTAGTCCTCAAACACCAGATTGTACCCGTCCCATCGAAACCAGTGGAATGAGAGGGTGTCAATGTAGATGAACAACGACAACAACAACAGTCAGTACAGACTGAGAGACGGTGGGGTACCTGACTGATGTCGTGAAGGGACAGGAAGTGGTGGAGGGTCTTGAACGAGTTTGGGTACAGATATCTCAGCCACTACGGTAGGTTGGTAGAGTAGGAGACGACGGGGGAAGAGGAGGACGGGAGTTAGAGAGGGTCGTAGTCCCAGAAAAGGTTGTTTGACCTAGAAGTGTAGATGAACTGAAACTTTGTTAATTAACACATCGTATAGGTTTACAAACTTACAACAAGGAGACACCACACTTTCAAGTAGAAGGATATTTAAGATAGTTGTCCCGGACTACACTATGTAAACTTTACTTGATGAAGGAAAAGGTGTACTGTCGGGAAATATATAAATCTTTATCGTGATCTCGAGTAGTTTTTATCACCTTAATGTCTAAGAATCTCGACCTACCTTGGGACCGACAGTAGATCGGGACACCTTCTTTACAGAGATGTCGGAGGGACGACCAACCGGGAGGTTTAGGTTTCGAAAAGGTCCGAGAGTAAAGAGTAAACTTACCGAGGTGTAGAAATTTTCGAGAGGTTTGTGAGTTTTCGTGAGGTAGTAAAACTAGACTTTATACGAAGAGACATTATAAATAGATGTCTAAGTTCAAGACACTGTGAACAGATAATACTCCGTTAAAGTTAAGGGTGTTACTTTATAATACTGTCAGACGACGTCCCTCTGTTCTCTCCTAAGTAACCTCGATAGTGTTTGTTTTATAGGTCAGGGAAAGTATACGTTTCGTCAAGTGAAGGTTTCTTAAAAGAGATAATAGAGTAAAATAAAAAGTTGTAGAGTTACTCCTTTCTGGACGATCCTCACATCCGTTGTCGTTCCTCTCTACAGATGAAGGTACTTCTAATAACTATACAAATTATAGTTCCTGCTCCTACCCTCTCCTTAGTTCTTCCTTTGTAGAGTCTCCCACGAGTCACTAAACTACGGAGGTACGAAACCTTAGGACGAACGACTATACGTCCTTATGGTCACGGAGGACTCTATACATTACGTGGTCCCGATAAAGAACGAGACGAGGATAAAGTATGGCCTTAGAGTTCAGAGACCCCAGTTACCGTAAGTACTATTTTCGTTTTGTAGTCTTCGAGGTAGTATAGAAGAGATCTACACGACGTTTCCGAGAGACTACTCTACAAACCGAGAAGAACTCTGTAGGTTTAACTGTCCGAGTTCTTTTATCCGTCTCTATTTTGAGTTCACACATAAGGTAGAGAACTAGAAACAACCAGAACCCGGTCGACGTACTCTTCGAACCAATCTAAGCTTCCCACCCCTTCGTTTCTCCCCACAGGAAAGAAAGTCCGGTGCCCGTACTCTTTGTGGAATTCTTGAGTCATAACGTCCTAGCATACACCTTGAGTCCTTTGGACCGTGTTGACACTTGATGATAATAGTCTGGAGTCCCTAAGGAAACTTAAGGTTTAATGACTGCTTAGTCTAGGGGGTAGGTAGAAGTAGAAGATGTCACCTTTTGTAACAGAGAAGGAACGAAGGAAACCTACACTTTGTCTTAGAAATGACCGAGGAAATTTTCTCCTTCTATGAACACAAAGGTAAAGACCAGGTTTCTTTTACTTACGTAGAATGTAAAAGAGTATCAGAGAGAGACCGACCTCAGAAGTTCTTTCGTCTCTGAAGTTCGAGACCCTCAGTCAAAGATGGGGTCCCCGAGTCTCGAGTCTACTCGGGGGTCATATGTGTACCTTCATGGACGGAATTCGAACCCCGAGTTTTGTCTGGAACATGGAGTGTCGCCCTCTGACCACGACTCAAACGTCTTCGACCCTTCTCCGGTCGGTGGGTAGAAGACCCCTCGTCTAGTTTCCGTAGTATAAAGTAACAAAGTCCCCTTTCCTTTACCTTTTTATTTCCTTTCCGTTTAGTGTCTTACTTCCCTTTCCCCTTTGGGGAGAGTATACCTCACAGGTATTATCCGTTACTCCTCGTCAATTTACCAGGCAAAATACTGAAAACATAACCTTCAGGAGAAGACTCTGAAAGATCTTTAATTGATATATTAGAATAGAGTACCTATTCTTTTGGTCCCGGGTCTCTTGAAAGGAGGTTTGTGTGTTGATGAATCACCTTGATCCTTAACTTAGGGACAGAATACTAAAAAGAGTAACGAAATTCTCAGTCATATTTTAGTTCCAAGTTAGAATATGATTTAAAGATCTACAAAAATCTTTATGTACACTCACATGGTCTATTTTATGACATTCCCGTTGGAAAATCACCGTACTTTTCATCCAAATCCTATATATTTAATTTTTTTTTTTTTTGGCCGATTTATGGTACACATTATAGATAATTAAAAATAAAATATATTTTATTTTTTTATTTTTATGGATAGATGTATCTTTCTGACCTTTCTTTAATAGGTACCTTTATAAATGGTAAGTCAATAATGGTAGAGACCTACCCCTTCACTAATATCTATTTAAATTAGACAAAAATAAAAAAGGTATAAAGAGTTAAAAATTTGTTGTTTGTACCTAATGAAAACCTCATTTTTCCTATTATTCATGAACCTTTTTCTCTGTCTTCCTTCTTAACAAGAACCTCAGTTCCAATTTTAGGAACTTAGAACCTCGTACTAAATTCTCATTCTCATATTGAAGTCATATTTAATAAAATCGAAGGAACCTAAAACGTTCTGATCTCTCGACTGGAGATAACAGACCTATTCGTGGTCGGGAAGACATGGAGACTGGGTAGTGTCCTAAAACGGGATGAGATTCAATCTTCATTGTTACGGAAAAAATGAAAATAAATAAAAAACGAAGAAAACCTGGAGAAACCTTCATAGACAATAGACTTGTGGGTTTTAAAGATTTTTGAGTGAAAACTTTACGGTGTTTTCATTCTATTTCTCACCACCCGACATAGGACGACATGAGACTGGTTCCTACCTGACACTTCGTGTAACGTTCTTTGTCGGGATTAACCCTCAAGTTGAAATAATTTATTACTTAGACTAAGAGAGACCAGTGTTCGAAGAGAGAGGGACCCCGTTCCAGTTGTAGAAACGACAAGGTGAGAGACCTACCACGTTTCCGACTCAAATTCGAAAAGACTAAAGGAAGTAACGGAGAAACTTTTTTGTTTACCACGACATTCATTGATCAATCACACGAATAACCCCTCAATCTTATGACCTAACAGTTGGTTTTACAAAGAAAGGTAAGCAGTACGACCGGGGTAAGGTTTAATCATGACTCTAGGGTAAAGATGTGTGGACATACGACACTCCTCAAAAGACACCGGTTATTGGTACCTATTCTTACTCATTCTATAAAGTCCTTAAAAAGTCTGAATGTTGAGAATCTTTTGTTTAATCCTCACCTTTTTTTTTTTTTAGGTTTGAGATCTAAGAGTCAGGTCGTTAGTGTTCAGTTAACGAAGGTAAAACGAATAGGAATTCCTTTTTATTCTACTTTCTACGTAACACCGTTGATGAGTTCGCCATTCCCTTTTTGTGTGGTCGACATCTGACTTAATGGGTCTATTGTCTGTTTTCTTTAGACCACGTTTCACCACTGAGTAAGAGAGACAAATGTGTCGGACTTAGAAGACCAATTAACAGTCAAAAAGTGAAACACGATACATTTGCTATTTAATAAGAAGACTGTACGAATAAAAACACAACTAACTTTCTTTTTTTCAAGTACAACCTTGTCACCACACTACACATGAGATCTCTCTCGACTCACGGTCTTAAACTATAGCACAATACCCTGTTGTCGTCCTCGTTACCCTCTTTCTAACTTCCAGTTTCTTGGTTCAATTCTTTAATACTCAATTAATCTATTATATCTCGGCTGTACGTTTCCATGTAGGTAGGTAGACAAGTAGGTAGGCCAGTAAGTAAGTAGGTGAACAATAGGGAAGACAAGTAGGTGAGTAGGTAGGTAGGTAGGTAGATAGGTGAGTAAGTAGAGGGGGTAGTCTGGGAGTCTATCAGAAGTCAAAAGACCTTGTCACTATGCTCACTGCCCCTGTTACCACTTACTCTAACTAAGTAAAGAACGGGGATACTAGAATGTCATTTGTTTCCTCTACCTGTAATACGTTTATTAATGTCATATTAAATACGATGTTTTCTCTTTCGGTACATGATAATTTTGTATTACTCTACTGTATCAGGTCACTCTCTTCTCTGTTCCCACAAGTCTCTTTCAGAGAAACGTCTCCATCTTAAGCCCAGCTTTGGTCTACATCTACTCACAGACCCTGTAGACCCAGAAGGATCGAACAGAGAAACCGGGGACTTGAGTCCCTGGTAGAACCGATAGAACTTCTTCTTTCCCTTCATAGGTCCTATTTGTACAGTCGTCGTTAGGGCCGTAAACTAACTTTACTATAAGGTTTTTTCGAGTTTTTGTTTGCTCAGATGACGATTAGTAAGTACTCGTGGACCGGTTTTATTTCTCATGTAATGGGTGACTACTACAACGAAAGGTATTTAGAGAGTTACGGAAATACCGACACCGACTGACACCAATAACTTGAAAACCAGGATTCATACAAAACTTTGTCGTTTTAAGTACTACTAGAAAACACCATAGACCTAGCGAGAAAGGAGAAGGGCCGAATGACCCCCGACTCGATAGTTGACTTAGGGGTCCGTGAACTACACTTTTACTCTCTTAATTAGGTAGTTGTCAAGTTAATTAGACTTAAAACGAGGAAGTCAGGACCAAGGAGATCGACGTTTGTTTCTGAAGTCGAGTGGGTCCTATGAAGTATGTGTTGACTGTTACCAAGGATGTCTGTCAGATTAGTAAGTCGAAACTTCTACATACCCTTTAAATGGATAATTGTAAGAGAATTGGTTCTCCAACTAGAGAGACTAAGACAGACGAATAGATTTTACCGTTACTTCGACGTTTTAGGGATTTCTGAGAAAGGTCGAGTGCTAGAATACCGAAGATCTTATCATCTAGTACTACCAGACCAAGTTCCTTCGTATAGAACAGACTCGTTAACTATGACCTAATCCAACGAAGGTACAGAACTATTGACATTTATTACGACGATACTTACTCAAGTACATAGAAAAGTTTAATCGGACAATCACAATAATACCCTAATATACTTTAGAATACACACTTTGAAAACTTTTAACATTTTATGATATCTTAAGTTTCTTAGGAAGTAAGTTAATTTTTTTTTTCTTTCTTTCTTTAACCAAACGGATGATTTAATTCTGATCTTTTACACTAACCTTCGAAGTCTCCTATCGGAACGATATCAGAAACCGTCCATCCAGGCTGAGGTTCTGACCGGAGGTAGACATTAGTTACGTCAAAGTTTCCCTGTGTAATTACGTCAGTCACAATGAACCACACTGAGTGGTTCGCGTCGACGACGAAGATGTCTGAGTCCTCCTGAGGAGGAGAGAGTCGTCCGTAGAACGACGTGATGGCCACCGACGTAGTCAGAGAAAGAAGGACTAGTTGTCCGTCGTGACGTCGGTCCTCCCTGCTAGTCGGGGACCCGAGAGGAGACTCCCGAACACCTCACATCCCTCCTACCACGACCCGACTCTTTATCATCCGCTCTCAGATCGAGACCGGTACGACAACTACCAATGATAGACAACTCATGGTATTTCTTCCGACTCGTGGTTTCTTAACAACGAACACTTAACGGCACGACCTCTTCTGAGAACTCTCTGGGAACCTGTTCTAGTTTGGTCAGTTAGGATTCCCTTTCGATGGGACTTTTTCAGTGACTTTCCTGACTACGACTTCGAGGTTATAAAACCGGGAACTACACTTCTCGACTGAGTAACCTTTTCTGGGACTACGACCCTTTATAACTTCCGTCCTCCTCCTTCCCTACTGTCTACTACTCTACCAATCTATTGTAGTGACTCAGTTACCTGTACTCAAACGCATTTGATTCCCTCTGTCACTTCCTGTCCCTTAGGACCGTATGACGTCGGGTACCCCAGTGTTTCTCAGTCTGACTTGTTATTCTAGTGTTATATTGTACGATTCCGTTAATGGGAGGTTAACTTTTGTTTGTCCATTTGCACATTCTTTATAACTCATGTCCCGAAGGGACCACCGAGTCATCACTTCTTAGGTGGACGGTTGCGACCTCTGTGTCCAAGTTAGGGACCAGGGTTTTCTCGGGTGTCCGATGGTGTCTCGTTGACCCGGGTACACGGGCTAACTCGGACACGAGATCTCGGGTTTTCGGTGGTGATGACTCGGGTGGGTGTCGCTGTTGACTTCGCACGTACGGGGTCTCGGGCTCGAGGTGATGTTCTCTGTGGTGGCGTTACTCTTGGGGCCCGGGACGGGGTTCTCTCATCGGGGACGAGAGACGTTGGTCTCTTCTCGGGGGCGTCGTCGTTCTGGGTCGTGTCGCTATTTATTTATTTATTTTAATGAATTATTTTATAAATAACTCATGTTTGTCACGACTCGTGAGTAATGGGACTCTACGTGTGTAGTGACAGGAGTAAAAGGTATGCTCCTTTTGTTTCTGGTCTTTAAAAAATTTCTTTACGGGTCCCATTGTGTCTTCCTTCGTCCCGACCCTAAGTTGGAGTCTCAGAAGTTCTCTACCCTTATGGTCTGGTAGAATGGACGGAGGACTCTTTAGACATACGTCCAGTTCTTCGTTATCAATCTTGGCCTGTCCGTGTTATTTGACCAACGTTTAACCCTTTCCTCATCAGTTCCGACATGTAACACTGGGACGAATGAATTGAATATACGTCTCAAGTCAAGTCAAGTCAGCGAGTCAGCACAGGCTGAGAAACGTTCTGCGGTCCGGAGTGACAGGTAGTGGTTGAAGGTCTCAAGTGAGTTTGAGTACAGGTATCTCAGTCACTACGGTAGGTCGGTAGACTAGAAGACAGTAGGGGAAGAGGAGGACGGGGGTTAGGGAGGGTCGTAGTCCCAGAAAAGGTTACTCAGTTGAGAAGAGTACTCCACCGGTTTCCTAACCTCAAAGTGAGAGTCGTAGTCAGGAAGGTTACTTGTGGGTCCTGACCAGAGGAAATCCTACCTAACCAACCTAGAGGAACATCAGGTTCCCTGAGCGTTATCGGAAGAGGTTGTGGTGTCAAGTTTTCGTAGTCAAGAAACCACGAGTCGAAAGAAGTGCCAGGTTGAGAGTGAAGGTATGTACTGGTGACCTTTTTTGTATCGGAACTGATCTACCTGGAAACAACCGTTTTATTACAGAGACGAAAACTTATACGATAGATCCAACCAGTATTGAAAAGAAGGTTCCTCTTTCGCAGAAAATTAAAGAACCGACGTTAGTGGTAGACGTCACTAAAACCTCGGGGGTTTTTCTTTCAGACTGTGACAAAGGTGACAAAGGGGTAGATAAAGGGTACTTCACTACCCTGGTCTACGGTACTAGAAGCAAAAGACTTATAACTTGAACTTCGGTTGAAAAAGTGAGAGGAGAAAGTGAAAGTAGTTCTCCGAAAAATCAAGAAGAAGTGAAAGACAGTATTCCCACCACAGTAGACGTATAGACTCCAATAACTATAAAGAGGGTCGTTAGAACTAAGGTCGAACACGAAGGAGGCCTGGTCGCAAAGAGTACTACATGAGACGTATCTTCAATTTATTCGTCCCACTGTTATATGAGGAAAAGGATAAACCTTGGTCAGACAACAAGGTACAGGTCAAGATTGACAACGAAGGACTGGACGTATGTCTAAAGAGTTCTCCGTCCAGTCCACCAGACCATAAGGGTAGAGAAAGTCTTAAAAGGTGTCAAATAACACTAGGTGTGTCAGTTTTCGAAACCGTATCAGTTATTTCGTCTTTATCTACAAAAAGACCTTGAGAGAACGAAAAAGCTACTAGGTCGCTTACAACCGTTAAACTAGAGACCAAGGAGACGGAAAAGATTTTGGTCGAACTCGTAGACCTTCAAGTGTCAAGTGTATAACGACTTCGGACCGAACCTCTTAAAACTCGTAATGAAATGGTCACACACTCTACTCACGTCAACACGTCATCAATCTCGTAAGAAACCGTAACGGAAAGACACCCCAACCTTACTTTTGACTGGAAAGGACCAGGACACCGGTGACGACTCAAAAGGTTTTAACGACCGTATAACTCACGTCGTGAAAGTGTCGTAGTAGAAAGTCCTAAACTTTGTCGAGTTGACCTTAAGGTAGTGGAGGTGGTCGAGACAAGCATCACTACGAAGGGTTCCGGGTGAACTGAAGTGTGAGGTCCTACAAATCGAGATCCACTCACTAGTGTGGTAACACTAATAGAACCAGGACGTCTAGAAAAAACATGTCAAGAAGACACATAAGAACGGTGGAGAAGAATTATAGAAGACGAAGACAATCCAGGTATTTATTGTAAAGACAGGAAATAGCTCGGGTAGAAACGTACTTTACAAGGGAACCATAGAGATCAAAAGAACTTCTCTAGATCAGAAAGGGTAAGACAACAAAAGGAGATAAAGAAACATAACTAGCGACTCCTTCCGAAAGAATAGAGAGGAACGATAAGAAACCTTGAGACGTGAGTCTACGAATATAGAAAGGAAAAGAGGAAACGAAAAGTGGAGAGAAGAAAAGTGTCGATAAACATTCCGGAGGGGTCTGTCGGTAAAAAGAAAAAAAGACAAAGAAAAGGTACCCCTACAAGAACTAGGGACAGAGGATACGTTACAGTGTTTGGAGGCAGGTATCAAATAGTCCGTGAGAATAGATAGTCTAGATCAGGGAATTTAGATAAAGAGTGAAGGGGACATATTAGTATTCCCTAAACTAAATCCAGTATGGACTTATCAGATTACCAAAAGGGATGAAAGAAGTTAAATTCAGACTTAAACCGTTATTCCTCAAGTACTAGACTCGGTGTCAGTCGAGGACCAGAACAAAAACAACTGACATATCTCGAAGAGCTAGAAACCGACGTTTCTTATATTAGTCAGACTAAAGCTACAACTGGTAGACCACTATAGGTACACATTTCAGAAGAGAACACAACAACCTTCTCCCACAAACGATACTGGTCACCTAAGAGAACCGTCTTGAGATAATCGAAAACGGGACGAAGTAAGGTATAAGGTTCCAGTTTAAACGGACAATGGGCTCCACAAAGAACTGAAGGATGAAAACGTAAGGTCAGGAGATATTACTTTTCCTATATAAAAACCCCACAATCAAGATTTTCCAGAACATCCAGAAGTATCTTGGCAAGTTGAAGTCGGAGAAGTCACAATGACCACCCCCGTATCTGGACCTAATGACACTATGACTTACCAAACGGAACCTTTGTCTCTAGTAAGACAGTAAAAACTCTAACGTAGGTTCATGACGTAAAACCTGAGAAAATAACTGGAACTATCGATAAGGTAAAGAAGATTCCCTTAGGACGGGTATCACCATCTATATTACCAGTAGACTCAATTCAAATAGGTAAGGTCAGGTAAAGTCAAGCGATTAAGGATCTTACAGTTACAAGTGAGAACGGTAGTGGACAAACTGGTGAAAGTTAAGTGGAACTAAGTACCTGGATTGTAAGGTCCAAGGACACGTTATAACGAGAAATGTCGTAGACTGGAACGAAGATAGTAGTCAGTGTAGGTGTTGACCCATAACAAAAACGAAACCGAGGTAGGGAAGTAAGAAAGACCTCAATAAAGAGGTGACTAGAGGTCATCGTATAACCCGTGGATGACTGGACCCCTCAAGGAGAAAGTCATAGGATACATCTCATGTAGTACGTTTTACGACCCGACCTACTTCGTGTTCGACCTTAGTTCTAATGGTCCTCTTTATAGTTAGTGGAGTCTATCCGTCTTCTGTGGTGGGAATACCGTCTTGCGTTTCTTCTAGATTTCTCGGAGAACTACTTTCGCATTCTTCTCTCACTTTTTCAACCGAATTTCAAGTTGTAAGACTTTTGATTCTAGTACCGTAGACCAGGGTAGTGAAGTACCGTTTATCTACCCCTTTGTTACCTTTGTCACTGTCTGAATAAAACCCCCCGAAGTTTTAGTGACGTCTACCACTGACGTCGGTACTTTAACTTTCTACGAACGAGGAACCTTCTTTTCGATACTGGTTGTATCTGTCGTATAATTTTTCGTCTCTGGAATGAAACGAGTGTTTCCAGGTAGATCAGTTTCGATACCAAAAAGGTCATCAGTACATACCTACACTCTCAACCTGATATTTCTTTCGACTCGTGACTTCTTGACTACTAAGACTTGACACGACAACCTCTTCTGAGAACTCTCAGGGAACCTGACGTTCCTCTACGTTGGTCAGGTAGGATTTCCTTTAGTCAGGACTTATAAGTAACCTTCTTGAGTACGACTTCGACTTTGAGGTTATGAAACCGGTGGACTACTCTTCTTGACTGAGTGACCTTTTCTGGGACTACGACCCTTTCTAACTTCCGTCCTCTTCTTTCCCTACTGTCTCCTACTCTACCAACCTACCGTAGTGGTTGAGTTACGTGCACTCAAACTCATTTGAGTCCTTTGACCACTACCTGTCCCTTCAGATCATACGACATCAGGTACCCCAGCGTTTCTCAGTCTGTGCTGACTCGCGGACTTGACTTGACTCGCGGACTTGACTTGACTCGACTTGGAGTCTCAGATACGATAGTCAGACACGAAAGAACAGTAGAATCCGGTTATTTCAGTGTATAAATTTTTATTTTACGGGAAGGAAGGAAGTGGACTTACCTTCTCCTGTAACATACTCTTAGTCTTTTGAGTCTGCATGTTACTTATTTTATTTTTTTTTTTTCGGAGGGTACGGTGGTCTTTTCTGATGAATTATGAATCCACTAGACACGTAAATCTAGAATTTTTTTTTTTTTTTTTTTCTACAGTAGAACGAGAAAGACACAAAATTGGACAGTTCGGTATTGAGATATGTGAGTAGGTCAGGTGTACTTGCACGTAATACAACTCCCTCATACGACTGCTCCGGGAAATGTACTATACTATTACCGACAGGAGGGTCTTAGTGTAAGATCAACCCCTCTATTCGTCCTCCTGGATTCTCCCTCTCTACTCGCGTAGGTGTCGTGGAACACTGTTGTATGCTCGTTCTACTACGGAAACGCCATTTCTCTTCCTTCTCTTCGGACCCCGTAGCTCCTCTGTGTCTCCTTTTTCGTGAGCTCAACCTTGACTACTTTATGCTCCTTCCCAGTCCTGAACGACTTTACTTCAGCGAGTCTACCCCGGCTGTGTCTTTCGACGGGGAGCATTTACGCGACGGTTCACGAACTGTCGTGCGACTCCCTTTTATGGATCCTATTTCAGGGTACCTTTTCTCCGTCCTTTGTTAAGATCTCCCGACGTGTCGTTTGACACTGGTCATCAATTGAAAAGCTATGCTCAAACCCACCTTCCCCCGTCCCGAAGATCCACTTAAAGTCCAAAATTCAGTAGGAGAGGACATTACACACTTATTCAATCCTGGTGTATGGTTAAAACACTAATTTTCGTCTAAAATTTTACTGGACCATCCTCAAGCTAACCGTCTCCCTGTTTCATTTCCATAAAACTCCCTCTTCCCTTACCCCCGGCTCACTGTTTTAATGTCTCGTTCCTTGTCTCAGCTTCCTCCACCGATCTCTACCCAAAAGTCACCCGAGATCACATAGGACGTTGGTAGGTACGACCGAGAACCACTTAAGTCTTAGATTTCCTCCAAACCACCCAGGTTCTCTTGGTCTTGCGCTTCGTACAAGGTGTCCAAACAGATTCGATGAAACGTCCCACAGGGAGACCCCGAGGAGAGGGTGGGCGTTTTACAGTTCATGGAACAGCTCTCGATCTTTCGTTGTCTTTCGACCAAGTTCGAGATTATCTCGCCGGGTGGGATTATAATGAGACGGTTCTTGGGGTCGGAGAGGTGTCCGAGGGACCGGGTGACTTCCGGGACGCGGACCCTCGGTCTACACGCGAGTGTGCATGCACCCGGTGACGACTAGACAGACCGCGTTCTGTTTCCGAACCGCCGACTAGGACCTTTCCTCTAGCTAAGTAATGTCTCATGTCCTATTCCTCAGGGTCTCGACCCCACACTTATCTGTTCCCAAGAGACGAGAAGCGAAGGGAAATTAGAATCTCAGACGCCGGAGGAGGCAGAAACCACTGCTGACGCGATCATGCCCAGAGACCCAAAATGCGGAGGAGTCAAAAGTATTAAGTAAATCTATGACGAAGGAACGTATATACCTCGGAAGACTTCGTAGTCTTCAAAAAGATTCCCTCGACCTTCCTTTCTTCTCTATCGTACACTTCCGTTATTTCCCACTAAAGTAAAACAAAGAGTAATTTGACTTGCGGTAACAAGTTAAGTCTTGAATGAGGAAAAATACACGACTATCACCCATATTTCTGAGTGACATATACTGTACGTGTGTGATGATATAAATTTTATCTATTGGTTGTTATATCGTGGCCCTTGAGACGAGTTATGAGACATTGTTGGATTTCCCCTTTTCTTGAACTTTTTCTTATCTATGTAGAAATACTTAGTGAAACGACAAGCGGACTTTGATCGCGTTACAACGATTAGTGGATGCGAGGTTATATTTTAAAATTTTTCTTTGCTTCATCCAGTGACACTTCCCGAAGGACGTTAACCCCCGACCTCACCTTCCCACCCTTCCAACTACCACCTTCGCAACTTGTAGGACCCTTCAGATTCAAAGAGTCTTAAATTTAGGTGTAAAAAGGAGAATCCTCTATGATTGAACGTCCCAAGGCAACCTCTTCCCTATCCGATGGGTGAGGTCATAAGAACCCGAAGGGAACACCGAGTCAACCATTGCTTAGGCGGACGCTACGTCCTCTGGACCCAAGGTAGGGACACAACCCTTCTAGGGGACGTCTTCCCTTTCCGACGAGTGAGGTCATAAGACCGGACCTCTTAAGGTACCCGACGTATTAAGGACCCCACCGTTTCTCAACTTGAACTGAAAGTGAAAGTTGAACGTCACACCAAACAGTACGACTCTTTTGCTTTTTTCTAAAGAAGTGCCATTTTTGTCATTTCTCGAACCACCATTAATAAGATCTAAGTAAGTCAGACATAAGGTTGACACAGATTTACTATAACTTAGTTGGTAGAAAGTCTAGTCCCATACTTCTATGAGAAAGTCTCTTCAATTGTTAAAAACAGAAATATCAACTAAATGTTACAACACAAGTAAAAACGACACGTCGTTTCACTAAGTCAATATTTTTGTATATATAAAACAAAAAGTGTAAGAAAAGGTATACCAAATAGTGTTCTATAACTCATATCCAGGGACACGAAATACCTGAAGGGTCCACCGAGTCACCCATTTATAAGACGGATATTACGTCCTATCTGTCCTCTGCGTCCAAGCTAAGGACCCAATCCCTCTAGGGGACCTCATTCCGTACTGTTGGGTGAGGTCATAAGAACGGACCCTTTAGGGTACCTGTCTCCTCGGACTGCCCGATGTCAGACACCCCACCGTTTTCTCAGCTTGTTCTGACTCTCAGACCCGTGCACGTGTGTGACGATATGTCTCCTGGAACAAATAGGAAAGAGATACATTGTCGAACGTAGACGATTGGGGTTTGAGACTAGGTAGGGAGGGGGAGGCGAACCGTTTGGACAAGAGACACAGACACTCAGGTAAAGACTCATTTACTAAGAAAATTATATTTACAAAGTGTCCCCTCGGTTTTACCTATGTACAGGGGCTCCAGGGCCCGAAATTAAAAAAAGAAATTCTAAAATTTGGTATATTAGTAGAGTTGGGTCCAGGAAGAGACATCTTACATTATAACGTCTTGCACCTTTTCTTGTTGGTTATAACGAAAAAGTCGCTGCGATACCTGACATCGGACGATCCGAGGAGGCAGGTACGTTAAAAGGTCCGTCATCATGACCTCACCCAACGGTAAAGGAAGAGGTCCCCGAGAAGGACTGGGTCCCTAGCTTGGGCCCAGAAGACGTAACGTCTGTCTGCGAAATGGGAGACTCGGCGGTCCCTTCAGGATGACAAAGTTATTAGTAGGTTATTATGTCATTAGAGTTGTTAGAGGACGTACGTCAACCCGCCCACAGTAATCGAGGGCAACCTGACTCCTACTTCGACCCCTGAGACACATCCCACTCGACACGAGGAGGACACTCGGTTCTGGGAGAAGAAAACTCCCAGTGAGTGGAAACGGGACATGGCAGGTGCACCGTCTCTTGTGGAAAAGAGACACCTCCGGAAGAATTGGGATTACGATATGTAAAAAGGAAGTCCTGTCTTATATATAATTATATAAAAAAGAAACCAAAATTTATATGTATTAAATTTTACAAGGTAAAATTCACGTGCCAAACCGCCGTAATTGATAGGAGCAGAAGGTCCAGGTCTAAGTGGTAGGACTGACCTCTGAGACAGAGACAATTTGAGATTGAGGGGTCAGGGGGAAAGGGAGTCTGAGACCATTGGAGATAAGATGAAAAACAGAAATACTTAAACTAATAAAATCTATGGAGAATATTCACCTTAGTATGGTACAAAGACGAAAACACAGACAGAATAAAGTAAATCATCCGACAGGAGTTCCAAGTACGTACAACATCGTCCAACTTCTTAAAATAAGGAAAAGTTCCGACTTATTGTAAGGTAACAAACACATCTGTAAAACAAATAGGTAAGTAGACAGTTTCCTGTAAACCCACCGAAGATGTAAAACCGATAATTAGGACGATACGTAGTCAAGTCAAGTCAACGAGTCAACACAGACTGAGAAACACTGGGGTACTTAACGTCGTGCGGTCCGGAGGGACAGGTAGTGGCTGAGGGCCTCAAGTGGGTTTGAGTACACGTAGCTCAGTCACTACGGTAGGTCGGTAGAGTAGGAGACAGTAGGGGAAGAGGAGGACGGGGGTTAGGGAGGGTCGTAGTCTCAGAAAAGGTTACTCAGTTGAGAAGCGTACTCCACCGGTTCACTAACCTCAAAGTCGAAGTTGTAGTCAGGAAGATTACTTGTGGGTCCTGACTAAAGGAAATCCTACCTGACCAACCTAGAGGAACGTCAGGTTCCCTGAGAGTTCTCAGAAAAGGTTGTGGTGTCAAGTTTTCGTAGTTAAGAAGCCGCGAGTCGAAAGAAGTGTCAGGTTGAGAGTATAGGTATGTACTGGTGACTTTTTCGGTATCGGAACTGATCTGTACATATAGTCACATGTTTATAGATAAACTCAGGGACGAAAGTTGAGAAAACTCATATAAGGATCTCAATCTTAAGATCTAGGTTACCGTTAAGACACAAAGTAAAATATTCCTTGGTGGTATGACAAAAGGTATCACCGACGTGACAAGTCGTTACTTGTTTGGAAGGTCAAAGAGACGAAACAGTGGGTACGAACAGTAAATAAAATAACAACAAAACTATGTCCACACTTTATATAGTTTAAAGTGTAGGAATATCCACACTTTACCATAGAGTAACACCAAGACGAAACGTAAAGGAATCACTAATCACTACAATTGACAGAGAAGTTCACGAATAACCGGTAAACATTCAGAAATCTTTTGATAGATANGGGAGGGTCGTAGTCTCAGAAAAGGTTACTCAGTTGAGAAGCGTACTCCACCGGTTTACTAACCTCAAAGTCGAAGTTGTAGTCAGGAAGATTACTTGTGGGTCCTGACTAAAGGAAATCCTACCTGACCAACCTAGAGGAACGTCAGGTTCCCTGAGAGTTCTCAGAAGAGGTTGTGGTGTCAAGTTTTCGTAGTTAAGAAGCCGCGAGTCGAAAGAAGTGTCAGGTTGAGAGTATAGGTATGTACTGGTGACTTTTTCGGTATCGGAACTGATCTGTACATATAGTCACATGTTTATAGATAAACTCAGGGACGAAAGTTGAGAAAACTCATATAAGGATCTCAATCTTAAGATCTAGGTTACCGTTAAGACACAAAGTAAAATATTCCTTGGTGGTATGACAAAAGGTATCACCGACGTGACAAGTCGTTACTTGTTTGGAAGGTCAAAGAGACGAAACAGTGGGTACGAACAGTAAATAAAATAACAACAAAACTATGTCCACACTTTATATAGTTTAAAGTGTAGGAATATCCACACTTTACCATAGAGTAACACCAAGACGAAACGTAAAGGAATCACTAATCACTACAATTGACAGAGAAGTTCACGAATAACCGGTAAACATTCAGAAATCTTTTGATAGATAAGTTCAGGAGACGAGTGAAAAATTACCTCAGTAAAGAACGACAGTAGCACAACGTTCACAAGGAATATATAAGACATTAGGTTTAACATTCCCTAAACTTTAAAAAAAGAGTAAGACACCCAACGAACAAGTGAAACAATTACCACAAGAAAATACATAGTTATGGTTACAAAAATTGAAACTACTTCAGGTTGAACAGATAGTAAAGAAGAAGAAAAAAAAAAAAAAACAGACACGGAAACCACACTAAGACTATTCAGTAATGGTTTGGGTTACAGTACTTCAAAGGCAGATACAAAAGGAAATTATTAAGAAATCAAAATGAAAATAAATCCCGAAACTAGGTGAAACTCAATTAAAAAGGTAGCTCCCCTTCCCTTCCCAGAGGGAAGTGAGGAAACGACGTATATAAGTAGATTACGAGATCGTAGTCAAACATTGAGAACAAACCATTGTGAACGACGAGAGGATCCACTAGAGGTCCGGTAGAAGCCGTCCACACTCCGAATAAAAGGCGAGAAATCTAAAGATCGAATACGAGAACCGGTGGGACTATGTGTCCCTGTCTCCTACCGGGATTCCAAGACTTCCCAACTACAGATACACCTGAGACACATCTGAGGTCTCGAGAAGCTTTTAGTGTCACATGTGGGTACATTCCGTTCTTAGGTCCACAAGAGATGTGACAAAAGAGAAAATTTAGAGAGAACGTTTATATCACTTATGTTAATTTTGACCAACACTGACCAAGTCAACCGGTACCCGAAAACTATGCCCCGTCACACGACCTCGACTGGCTCGAGCTCCCGTGTCCGACTTCGAAGACATCGAGAGAAGTGTCTACGAGAGTATCGTACACAAGGTGAACTAACTCTACTAGTTAAATACACCGACAGAAGGGTGAGGTCACACTTGAACTGAAAAAGTGGGTACGGATAGTGTCACGGATCGTGTCTATCAATAATTTTGACTTGGTCATGGTGATAGAGAAGAGAGGAGATTTAGAGACTTACACGTTTCCGTGTGCTCTTCGTCATTTTAGAACAAAAGGACTGTTGTGGTAGAAGTAACGTGTCGACTGAAACGTGTTGTTTCCTATTTCTACTACAACGGGATCCTTCCTGTAAATGATATAAAAGTATCAAAAGTTTGAACTCGTAAACACAGAAGGAATCTTTCCCGTTCCTCAGCTGGTACCGTGTGAAATTGAGGGTAGGTAAGGAGTTTCATTTACCTTTAAAAATCCTATTTTCGGAATTTAATCCGTCGGTTTATGACTGAAATTTTTTTTTTAGACATTACTTTATTAGGATAGTCTCTTTACTATAATGTGACATTATAAAAAGACTTAGACACATAAAAGTGGATTTTCTTCTCAAAGTGTGACAAATCTACAAGAGATTTACTCCTTATATAGTTATAAAGACGGAAAAATAAGGACTTGGTACCTCAGTGACGTCTCAGTGACGTTGATTAGATAAAATCTCTAGAGGATTTTGGTGAGAATGTACCTCCCATTGTCGAATCAAAGTCTTAAGGGATAAGAGTTAAACCAGACGAGCGAAGGTATCTCAATAAAAGTAAAGGAATCCTTTGTAGTGTAAAGTGTAGTCCAATGATCTCTATTTCGGACCAAGGATCTCTATTCGAGTCGACCACTACCCCACCATCTGTCAGACGAGAGACGGTCAGACGGGACTGGGAATGTTGAGAGAGGACTGGGGATCAGATTCAATTTACCCCAGAGGTAACTCTTTCAGTTCTTTACACTCAGTACTTATAAGTGTATAAGTCATCTCTGATTTAGATTTCGATCTCGTTTGTGTCTCTCAATAGGGTAACGACCTCAAGAGACATCAAGTGTAGAGAGGGCCGATGAGAGGTGCCGACTTAATGTAAATTAACTTCCCGTTAAGGTTACCATACTCAATTCCACACTAGACCACAATAGAGTTATTCATTATACTAAACGAGAAGGAAAGTCTAGCGTCTCGGATTGGAATCACCGACGGAAGGACCTCATTCCCCGGGTACCTTGTGACGGAAAAAAGGTCGAAAAGACCCGAACTGGTGTGGGGGGTCAAATTCCTCCGGTGAGATAATCCTTCTAATACCAGGGACGTAGGAGAAATCGGAGGCTCGTCTCCTAAGGGCGTCCATCAACCCTTCTCTGGCATCTGAAACTCCCTCGAGTGAGACCTGGGTAAGAAGTGGGTCAGAGCGGTCGTTTCATCATTCACTCACCCCACACTCGAAGACGGATTTTGAAACTCCAGGTAAAAGGAAAAAGAACACACACATACAAGTAAACCACCTTAATTGGCCATTTAACTACCCCTGAAAGTCCTATGTTCGCCGAAAGACAAAGAGAAAAGTGTAAAAAGATATAAAAAGTAAGTTGACGAATTCTTGGTAAAAGTTTTTATGAGGGATTGGAACAATCTTATCAGACTTTAGTTCTGACAGAGGGGAAAAGAGGACAAAGTATTCTCATTTTAGTGCGTGTAAAATCTGTGAGCGACTAATGAACAGTCTTTGACTTAAAAGAAGTGTAGAACCTCGCGAAGGTTTCTTTATTTCGACATCGATTTACATCTGTAAAAAAAGGAAAAAAGAGAAAGTGAGGATCACACGGTAACAAAACGAAGACTTTAAAACCTTTTTAAAAGAAAATTCGAGTCGTCGAAGTACTTAACGAATGTAACACTCTTTTAACAATGTCCAAACTCAGAACGTTTAGACTGATCCGAAAAACCACAAAAAAATGGACAAAGCACTGAGTCAAAAGGTTCCCTGACATGTAGAAAACCTGACATGAACACCGTCCTCAAACTTTCAGTTCCACCCATAAAGCATCTCGAACTTAGGGACCCGTCGAAACGCGTGTCGTCCCCTACACCTACCGGTGGGAGAAGGTAACCACTAAAAATAATAGACCGTTAGAGTAAAGCAAACCCCGAAAAGTAGACAATACTTTTGTAGAGACAGTGGGGGAAAATTTCAACACAAAGTACATCCGCTTGACAAGTTTTCTACGATCCAATGGCTCTGGTTCCGTAAACTAACGTCCAAAAGGATTAGTGGAAAGCCCATTCTAAAAAAAAAAAATTTAGTGTTCCGGTAAAGGGGAGGATGAAGTATGGTAAGGACACGTTGACTTTTCCCTCTATAAACAATTTGTTGCCCTTTAGGTCCAAGACTTTACCGTTGAGACCGTTGAGGTAAACTAAACATTTTACGGACCGTGAGACTGAGAAAGCTGTCGACAATTCAGACCTGCCGTTGTGGAAGAAAAATAGATTTCTCTTTGGAGAAACGAAGACGTCCGTACCCGGCCCGTCCCCGCCCCCCTGACCTCTAAGAAGGAATGGACAACAAAGACTCGCCTCCCCTCTCTCTCGATTACTCAATTACAGACGTTTCACGAAACTTCTACTTTTCCGGAAAAGTACACAAGTCGTGGCAGCAATAATTATAATTATAAACTTCTTCGTACGACGAGGATTAACATTTAGTTGTTGAGGGTAGGAACGGTTGAGGTCCTCACTTTTTTGTTTGTCGCTTCCGTCGGTCCGTCAGAGAAGGCAAGACCAAGGCGGCGACTCCTACACCCTTCGGACTAAGGTCTCTCTCGACGAATGTGCCTCCACGGCCAATAATCTCCACGTCCCTCCAGGGTCTCGTCTCGGAGCCCCTCCGACCCATCGTCCCACATTGGGAAGTTGTACCCCAGTGGACACTGGAACCTCCTGCGCAACTTTCGTACCTAGACCCGGTTGACGGCCGGAGTCTACTATGACGTCAAGTTTCCACTTCCCCAGTCTTGACCGTGGTCACGTCGGAAACCAGACAATCTCTAACCGAAACCTTGACTCTTGTTCATTAAACTTCACGAAAGAAAAGAAGGAAAGATCTTACCCTTATGACTTTTTTGACGCTGATTACTTTTTTGACCCTGATTACTAAACACGAGGTGGATGAAGTACTCTTATCTTCATTTGTCGGATCTCGAAACTTCTTACTTTTATCACGGTTATTCGAACTCCCTCTCAGACTTCATCGGAACCTTGTCTAACCCACACACCCACGGTCCAGGGGTCCCTCCCACTCAGTCTCCCGTCTGTTTACGAGGCCTTTGTGTAACAACCGTGACGGTCCAGGGGGTCACTACCGTAGTTTCACAACGAACTAAAGAATGACTATTAAGTCCGAGACGATATAGAGGACCAAAATAACTAACCACTTGTCTTGACAAAGAATGTCGTTAAGAGGACATTAACGGGTGAGTTTTGAGGGTAAAGACGTAGTTTGTTGTCTTCCCTCGACCCTATAGGAAAGGGAGAAGGAGAGGGAGGAAGAGGGGGGTCGGGGTGGAAGGAGGAGAGAGAGAAAAAGAGAGGGGAAAAAAAGCCTTTACTTTTGTATGAATCGCAAACTCGTGTTATTCACACCACCTGTCGATAAATCACTGTAAACTCCCCTTGGAAGTAAGGACCCGGTTGGGTCTATGCTTCTGGTGAGTAAATAAACGGGACCGTAGAGGAAACAGGGGCGAGATGACGTTTACGTCGACATCCCTTGAGTCGGAAAGTTAGGACAACTAAGAGACCCACATTATGAACAGAAGAGGTGAAGTGATCTCCTTCCTACTAGTGGGGACTTCAAAGGAGTCGTGAACCGTACAGGACCCCGGGAACACGGGACGTGTCCGACCCGACGAAGAAATTGGATGTTACTTCAGGTACTCCACCCGTGCGAACAAGGGTAAATCGTCTACTCCTGAGACTCCGACCATGAGTCTTACTAAACCAACCACCACTCTGGACTAATATTGGTTTCCGTATGTATGCATATGACTAAGTGAAACGAGATATCATCTTCAATTGTGTTGTAGCAATTCGTTGATATGAGGTTATCAAAAAAAATATTCCTAGGTTTGGTATACCCACGTCTCGACACCGATCTCAGTGCAGAGTATCCTTGGATCATTGAGACTCCGTGAATATGTTTAAGTCCGATTTAAAAAGACGAATCGGGTTACCAACTAAATAGACCCTCTTATGGTACCGAATGCGAAGAAAAGGTTTCCTCTTAGATACTTAATTACTAAGTAACAATCCTTCTGTGACTGAGACTTCTTTACGATGTTCAAGATCAACTGTTCTAGTCATTTAGAGAGAGAACTAGGGAGAACCCTGTTTAAAACTACCTTAAAGAACCCTGTTTAAAACTACCTTGAAGTTTCTCAACGTTTTGTATCTCGTTTCTTAAAGGTATTCTAAATTCAGGTCGCACGTATTTTATTCTGAAGGGACCACCAGGTCACCGATTCTGAGTCTCAAGGGTTACGGACCCACGATAGGGACCAGCCCTTTGATCTAGGGTGTACGACGTTGGGTCACGTCAGTTTATTTATTTATTTATGAAAATTTTATACTATTTATATCACGGGAAACCTCGAGGATCACTAGTAATTCGGTTTTCCTAAGGAGACCCATCTCCTTCTCGTCACTAGTCAAAGAACTGTAAGCTCCGCTTCATTGAGTCTGGGACCGAAGAATCCTTTCCGTCCTTCGGGACAGTCTACGACGGGATCAGGAGTGGACCGTGTCCCGAATCCTGCCTCCGAGCCGAGGGCCCGACATGGAAGAGGACCGACCCGAACGTTCCGTCGATTCTATTGTTGATTAGGAGACGAGTCGAACACCGGGTCTGAGAAGAACGGACATGGAGTCACCCGAGACGGAAGGTTTGTGGAGCATTGGTGAGGACTTAAATTGATTCCCTCAGGCCTGTGACGGAGCAACGAGTTTTACTCGTAGCGTCCCCTAGAACCGTCTTTACGTCTGGCAGACCGACATGGAACTTTGGACTAAGAGTCCACTAAGGATCCACTAACGATACATTTAGTCAAACCTTTCATACCAAATTTTCGTTTTTGTTTTTGTTTTTTCAACATTTTTTGTCTTGTTTGTTTTTGAGAACGTCACTAAGAGTGTCGTCGAATGTTGAACTAATATAAATATAGAGCAACGGTTTCACATTCGGGTGTATTCTAAGTGTAAAGATAGTTTCCTTCGACCTATAAAGGGAGGACTTTGTCGAAAGTCGGACAAACAAGGGGATTCCATTCTTTTGACGAATGAAGAACCAAAATACGTATTGTTACCATGTTCGTCTGACGGTAAGTTGACTTTAACACCGCGAAAAGAGAACACTTTAAGAACCGATTCCGATGAGTTGGACACTAATACCCTCCCGAAGGATAAAACTAATAAATTTAGGTTCAGAAAAATCTTTCTCTATTCCATATAACCGGTAGACCCAAGACGAAGATTATAGACTTACTTATTGAAGACGTCATTTTAGGTGTTAATGATAATTAATCAGTTACGAATGATCACGGTCCGTGACACTATTTTGTCACTATTATTAATATCGGTGATAAATAACTGGTAAAATAGTACACATTTTACCAAAGTAAAATATATTGGGAGGAGTTATTAGAACTTTCCCAACCATAATAAAAAAAGGTAAAATGTCAACTCCTTTATTTCTGAAACACTCTACTTCTTTAAACAGAAGTGTGAGTCATTCCCGAAGGGTCCACCGCGATCACCATTTCTTAGGCGGACGGTTGCCTTCTCCGTACCCAAGCTAGGGACCCACTC
Source organism: Capra ibex (assembly GCA_006410555.1). Taxonomy (NCBI): domain Eukaryota; kingdom Metazoa; phylum Chordata; class Mammalia; order Artiodactyla; family Bovidae; genus Capra; species Capra ibex. The sequence goes on along the minus strand of SJYO01050144.1, from coordinate 4,815,263 downwards.
TTTCTAGGGGACCTCATCCCGCACCGTTGGGTGAGGTCAAAAGAGCGAACCTCTTAGGGTACCTGTCTCTTCGGACCACCCGATGTCAGGTATCCCAACGTTTCTCTGGGTTGACTTCGTTGAATCGTGTGTACGTGTGCGTGTGAGCCATTCCTCCAGGGTCAGTTGGTATCAGATAGATAGAAATAGTGAGACGACTTGTGAATTGGAGAGACCCAAGTCAAGTAAGTTTATTTTTTACCTGTCTAAACTACTCTAAAAAAAGGTTGAGATTTTAAGTAACTGAAATGGTTTAGGGAGAAATATATTCGTACGGTCCTTCGACAAATCGTCATACGACTCTTTAAACTTTGAATGTCAAACCCGTTATCTTGTTTATTTTGGGGTGGCACTTTTTACTGGTAGTCTATATCAGGTTCTTCAACGAGCGACCTAAACTCTCTAACTTCCGTCGACCACACGAAGCAAGTCACAATTCTCCGTAATAATTTTGAGAGGCTTGAGGTAAGTAAATAACAAGAGGGTTATCGATAGACATATAAATGTCGTAAAGAGTCAAAACAACTCTCGAAGACCTCTCGGTTTCGGCATAGATTTAAGATCTAATATAGACTGTAGTGTACGACATCCAACTTTTCATCAAGAAATTTGAAGATACGAGGAACCCCCAAAAAAACCGTCAGTGATACCCCAATCTCAACTGTAAAATCGAACTTCGAGAGAGACCCAAGTTACACCGGTTTTTAGAGTATATGGTACTGGAGACGATATCGACAGGAACTTCGGTTCTACGAAGTGTAGTAAAGAGGTCGAATGAGTAAAAACAAAGGTCAAAGAATCCTTTTTTTTTTAGATTAAAAAATCATGATATTACAATATAAAGGGGGTCGTGTGAAAAAATTTTTAATTTCATATTAACCGTTTGTCATTTTTAGTGGGAAAAATCCCATATCAAGATGTTTAAAACCGATTACATATTTAGTTCATAAATATTACATATTTGTTACATAATGTTAGTTCTATTTGTCAAGGTAGTAAGTTTTTTTTTAAAGGAATACGAAAAAATATCAGTTTAGGAGAAGAGTGGAGGTCCGGTACAAGAAACTGGGAAACCAAAAAGAAAAAGTTCTTATAGTATATTTACCTTAGTATATCATCCATTAGAAGAAAGTAAACCGAATGAAATAAAATCTAAGTGAGTACGCCGAGTCACATAGTTATCAAGAAAGGAAATGTGACGATACATTATAAGGTGATACACTATATGGTCAATACTGAAATTAAAACTATTATATAGTAACATTTCAAATAATAATGATGATAACGATAAATTTAGATATCGATATGATTTTTTTTCAGGTTCGAAAATCAAACCATTAGGCAGGATCTCGCAGAAAGTTAAAGTGGAGGGTGAAGGGATGTTAGTTAAACTGATAACCCAATAAAAAACAAGAGATTAGATGACAAAAGAATAAAGACTCAGAAACACGTATGAAGATCGATGGGTAAAAAGTTCCGGGCAAAGTTACGGTTAAGGAGAACTTCAAAAGGAAGTCGTAGGAACGTCTTCAGTAGAGAAGTAGAAAATACAAGGGTATTATATAGTCAGTGTGGTCGTAAAGAGTTTGAAATTACAAGAACTAGTAAAACCTTACCTTGGACTCGAGAAATCAAGACGATTGGGGGCTCACGAACAGGTACGATGACTAGACTCTCCTTGGTGACATGACGACTCATCGTTCTGAGAATATTAACAGAGTAACAGAGAATATTAACAGAGTAGTTGATCTTTTTATTGATATATTTTTTCTTTTCACTAAATCAGAGTCGGACCCTTAATGGTATCGTAGATTATGTCCCGATACGTCGACCCGTTATGATCGATTGATCTAGTTTAGGGTAAAAAAAAAAAAAAACGGTATAAACTCTAAGTAAAATAAGTGAGTTTCAAATCCTGATTAGATTTTTACAAACAATAAGTACATTAAAACCTCCGTACGCACATTTAAACTACTCGAGCCCGTGCAAGTCCCACCATACCGGTGTCTGTGCGTACGTACATTTAAACCTCTGTTTTTCTTTGTCGACAGTGAGTATTGAAAGAGAACGTGTATTAATTGTATTTATCATCCTTTATATTAAACCAGGACTATTATAAAGTGTGTAAATAAGAAAGGGTTTAAATGATATTATCAAAGGAACGAGAATATTACATCTAAAAGGCACATCAACGAAAACATCAACAAATCAGTGATTCAACACAGGCTGAGAAACGCTGGGGTGCCTGACCTCGTGTGGTCCGAAGGGACAGGAAATGGCAGAGAGTCTCAAACGGCTTTGAGAACAGGTAAGTCAGCCATTACGGTAGTGTGGTGGAGACAACAGGGGAAGAGGAGGACGGAAATTAGAAAGGGTCGTAGTCCCAGAAAAGGTCACTCAGTCGAGAAGCGTAGTTCCCGGTTTTATAGCCTCGAAGTCTAAGTCATAGTCAGAAAGGTCACATTAACGAATCTAAGATGGGGTTTTCATTTTCGATACTTCTTCTTGTAAAGTGACACTTATAGAACGGACATTAATAGGAACTCGGATGGAACTAGACTAAGACAATCGGTTTGGGAGTAAAACGGTGTCCCAAGACTCACTACGTTTAGGGTTAAAAAATAAATCAACAAATAACTCACGGATGATGTGCGTACCGCGACCTCATACAGCTTCTTGTTGGTACCAATAAAAGACTTAAAGTCCTAAGTTATCTTCTACTCCTTACGGTAAACTCCTGTTCCGACATCCGTGAAAATAACGGTCTGACGACTAACTTACAGTGGAAATCAAAACGTCTCCTACAAGGGTATGATCTTTCTCGTCTCGGAATCAAAGGCCTTTCAAAGTCTCTGAATTTTACCCGTAACACGAGCATTTTAAGGATCTGTGTCTTCTCGCCCGTCCAAAATTGTATGAGGGAACTCCAAATGCTCTCTACGGGGGAAGACGGAGACAACTGTCGTGGTAGGGTCGTCTCATTACCTCTCTATAAACAAAGGTCCTCCTCCTTTGTATTTTACCAGATGTTCCGTGATAATCGGGGACTAATAGTGTCGAGTCGTCTGCTTTTGGTAGAATATAAGAGACAAGGAAAACCCTCTACAATCACTTACTGAAAACATTATAATATTATTGTCCTCAGATACAAATCATAAGATTCTGTCTAACCAACTCGACACAGTCAAGTATGTCTTGGACTCTCGCAATACCAATTAATCTTCCACTCTGAACAAGTCTCTTTATCCTCTACCTATACTCAGTAAAAGTTCGGACACAAGTTCATTCTCAACCCCCTGAGTAATCGTCACTTCAACCCCTCTTCGTTCTGACTGTACAAGTAATTGGACACTGAACTACCAAGCACTTGAATCACTTTCCCAGCCACTTAACTGAAATTCTATGTCTTCGGTCATTGGGTACCTAGTCTTGTACCAGAAATACCCCGCCAAGACCGAGAACTTTATTCTGCCTTATAAATAAGGGTAGTCAACCTTATGAGTCAGTTCTTTTAGTCCAAGCATTTCTTAACCCTCAAGAACCTCTTAATTCTGCACTATCGAAAACAATATGACCATCTAGTTCCTTCTCTTGCAGAATTTACCAAACTTTTGATGTTTACCTGAAGAGTACTCTTAATCTTTCTTTTATTACCCTCTGTCATGTGAGTAGTTACCCGACAGAGGTAATCAAGTCTCTTCTTATACCAGGACGAGCGTCAATTATGTCTTTAGATTGGAGTCTTAACGTATACCTGTGTAGTAGTGTCCACTACAGGGAAAAAAGGAAACAGAGTCTCTATAGAAACGACAGAACCCATGAGTCCGTGACTCTGCATTGAGGACGTATACAATTGACATAAGTGTGTGTCCAGAAAAGAAGTAAATCAGCCGTTCGTATAGCGTGTAGACAATTATGTTGCACAGTCGATTTTTCTGCGTCACGGAATGGGAGATCGTTGAATACTGCGTCCTAGTCTTTGAATGCTACGTCCTTCATGAGACTTGAAACAATCCATGTAAGTAACACTTTCACTTAGGGTTTGGACTCCTAGCTCTTGCAGGTAGATTAACTGTTCTAAATCTCTTACGAGGGATCTTCTCCATTGTGAGCCAGACTCAGAAATTTTGTGTCTAAATATAAGTCTTTCTTCTGTTAGTTTGAGAGAGATAACATTTACTTTCTACAACGAAGCTACTGTACCCACTCTCACAACAGAGATCAAACCGTACACACTCGTGCGAGTAAAAGAGTCAGTACAGGTTGAGAAACGTTGGGGTACCTGACATGGGGAGGTCAGAGGAGACAGATACCCCAAAGGGTCCGTTGTTATGACGTCACCCAACGGTAAAGGAAGAGGTCTCCTAGAAGGACTGGGTCCCTAGCTTGGGTGCAGAGGACCCAGAGAACGGGAAGTCCTCTTAAGAAACGGCTGACTCGGTGGACCCTTTGGGAATCAAACCGTTTCCACGACAAGAAATCCCTTTCATAGAAAACTTACTGATTAGGATAACCTTCGGTTTAAGAAAAAGAGAACGAAGGTCCCATACGAACCTTATATTTAAATATCCTTGAGATTTAACAACTATAATTCTCTTTGTAAATAGCGTTAAGATAAATTTAATACGTGTTGAACGTTTTCTTTTTTTTTTCCTTTTTGGACGTGGTAGATATAAAAGACACTGTCGAAAGAATACGAAGACATAAATGGTACACATCAGAAAAATGGGACCCATACAATATCGGTATTAAGAACTAGATCTTATGATTGTGTTTCTGGTCTCTCGTTCCAGTTTAAATTTAGTGTCACCCAAACAACCATCGTGACATTAAAACCGAAAATTTTTCATATAATTTTTTGTCTTTGTAGTGAAACGACTGTCTCCAGGTATATCAGTTTTGATACTAAAAAGGTCATTAGTACATGCCTACACTCTCAACATGGTATTTCTTCCGACTCCGACTTCTTGACTACGAAAGTTTAACACCATGACCTTTCTAAGAACTCTGAGGGAACCTGACGTTCCTCTAGTTTGGTCAGTTAGGATTTCCGATAGTTGGGACTTATGAATAACCTTCCTGATTACGACTTCGACTTCGAGGTTATGGAACAGGTAGACTACACTTCTCGACTGAGTAACCTTTTCTGGGACTACGACCCTTTCTGTCTCCAATCCTCCTCTTACTCTGTCGTCTCCTACTCTATCAATCTATCGAAGTGACTGAGTTACCTCTACTTAAACTCGTTGGAGACCCCCTATCACTACTTGTCCCATCGGACCACACGACGTCAGGTACCCATCCTCTATCACTTCCTGTCCTCTCGGACCACACGACACCAGGTACCCCAACATTTCTGTTGTCGTTGTTGTCTTATTATTAGGTTTACTTTTGAGTATTCACTGTAGTGTCAATAGTGGATCTTCGCCTCGTCTCGTCCCCTGTCTCAACTCCCCTTGACCAAAGTCGGAGGTGACTCGGACCAGAGGGGCCCCAAGGGACGAGAAGACGACGGAGCCGGACTTTGTGGGGAGACTCAGGGAACGGAGGGAAGGAAGACACACAGTGAGTCGAACGCGGACCTCTCTGGGTTTACCTTCGTTCACAGTCGGACATCTAGGGTTGGACACAGGTCCTGAACACCTCCCGCCCTGAGGTCTCCGGTAGTGTACGAAATCCTTCTTCGTTCCCGAGGGTCCCAGGGTTTTGTAAAATGACCTGCGTTCTACGGGTGTATTTGGTTTGACGACGTAAAAGGGGGGGAGGCGTACCACACGGGTAAAAGTAGGACTTTCGGGTCCCGCCACTCCTACCTGTCCGCTCCACCGACCAGCCGACCACCACCCGATCCCGCCACCCCACCACTCGTTGCCCCGACGTCACCTGGAGATCCGACCCCACCTGGTTTCGACCCTCGGGTGACGGAGGACTCGTGTTTCAGCGACGTCCATGAAAACGAACCGACGAACTCGTGACGCCGAGGTTAAGTTCCTTCACTCGAGTCGAGAAGAGACGGGATACAATGGTTCTTAAGTTTGGTAAAGACGTAAGTCTGTTCGGGTACCTACGGAGATCCGACCCCTTATTTCGACTTAAATGTGTCAACAAAACACAAATCCGTCTTTGCAAATATTGCGGTTCTGTTTTTGCAACCAAGTCGGCTATAGGTTTATCGACAGTACATCCTCCCTTAAGAGGAACCGGTTGCACACAAAAAAAAAAAAAAAAATGGGTTTGTCAGGAACACGAAAAAGACTTTCCTAAATGCAGATGTCGTCGACCAGAGACAGTGGTAGATGTTCACCTTTGTCCCTCCCAAGAAAAAAAGAAAGAGGTTTTTTATTACTTCGCCAGTAGGTAAAGACAGGGTCTCAATAAAGGACTCTACTCTCGGGAGGTCTCGGGACCGTTGAGGGAGAAAGGTCGAAGGAGACACCCGTTTCCCGAAGATGGGTTCCCTCACAGTCAGTCTCTCTCACTTCGAAGTACTTAAGTCGGGTCGAGTCCGACCTGGGACACACCCCGGTCTCGCAATGAGTGAGAGAGAGAGGTAGTCTTTCTCTTTTGTGTAAAGGTAATTTGGAAAAAGGGTCGATGCACCTTCCAACCATCCTCCTTCTCACAACGAAAACTACGGAAACTCGATCCGAAGTCCTGTTCCGCCGACTAGGGTTTTCGTAAAGAAAATGTTTACAGATTCAGATCGTTCTTAAGTCTTCCCGTTTCTGAACCCGGACGAACACCTCAGATCCCTGGTAGGTATTCCGGTTCATGCGACACGTCAGAAGGTGCCGAAGGATATGGGGTCCGAAACCGTCTTGACAAAAGCCATAACATCCGTTTGAGGAGCAGTAGAACATAAAGTCAAGAGGCACTCAGACAGAAGAGGTGACGGACGTCTACCTCTAGGTAGGAAGAGTCGAAATGGGGCTTTACCTATCTTGCATTCCAGGTGCTCCCTCTCCAGAAACAAATGGACACACAGAACTCGTGTGTCCTCCTTGTTTCAGCGATAAATGACTTACTATTTGTTCAAGGACCGTCTCCTTCGGAACTACACGGACAACTTATTTATTAACTCTAGACACTACTGAGTCCCCTGGGGCCCCCGAAAGACGTCCTTTAGCTCCCGATCTACCGAATGTGTTTCGTCGCGAGAGGTGCAGACCTGTAAGAGGATTCCAAATCCAACGGGACACCCCGGGACCTCCCTACCCCGTTGAAAAGGGATTCCTTAGTCTAGAACCAATTCGGTAATAGTCATTCTGTGTTAGACACAACAGTTGAAAATTTAGAGCAGATACTCATCTATATTTTGAAACTTCACTCCCACTAACTACTGAATAATCCTTAAACTAACACTCCGTTTTTCGTCCTCGTGAGACATGTGATATACCCAGTACAGGTGCGACTGGTCCGGGAGAAGAGATCACGTCTTAGACTATAAACCATCGACGAGTGACAAAAATCTGCCTCTTCCGTTACCGTGGGGTGAGGTCGTGAGAACGGACCTTTTAGGGTACCTACCTCCTCGGACCATCCGACATCAGGTACCCCAGCGATTCTTAACCTGAGCTGACTCACTGAAGTGAAAGGGAAAAGTGAAAGTACGCGACCTCTTCCTTTACCGTTGGGTGAGGTCACAAGAACGGACCTCTTAGGGTCCCTACCTCCTCGGACCACCCGACGAGGTACCCCAACGTGTCTCAGCCTGTGCTGACTTCGCTGAATCGTCCTCGTCGTCGTCGTCGTCGGTCTTCGTTTGTGACTTATCCCCTGGTGTCGAGGTCGAGGTCCACCCTTGTCACAGGAACCTGATCTCATGAAGTTAGAAAAGGTTGAGAAGTCGAGATGGTGGACCCTCTAGGAGGACCCTCGGTAAAAAAAAAACGTTAGTTCAGGGACTTTTTTGATCTTTTGTTGTAGAACTACTTGTATTAACAACAAACCAACGATGCAGCACAGACTGAGATGCGCTAGGGTACCTAACGTCGGGTGATCCGAGGAGACAGGTACCCCAAAGGGCCCGTTCTTATGACCTCACCCAACGGTAACGGAAGAGGTCCCCAGCTTGAGTACGGAGAACGTGGCCGTCCGTGTAAGAAATGGTGACTCGGTGGTCCCTTCGAACTACTTGTACCAATGGGAATCGATAAAATGTAAAAATTTTAATTATAATAAATCTAACGTAGGATGAAAAACCCTCTTTTCTACAGTAAATTTCCACTACAAAATCAATTTGTGTTATTCGTGTCAAAACCCTATTCAATACAGAAGTCTTCTAAAAATTGAAAAAAGAGTTGACACACTTTCATCAACGACACACTACCATCCGGAACCAGTCATGTCAAAACATTACCTCTTGAAATAGTTACAATAAATTTATGTGAAGTATACTTTCTTCTACATATACGAGTAACCAACAGTTCGACATACCACTTGTCTCAACGTTTAACTCGTATTCTGGATGTAAGAACTATAAAGAACTTTCCTCCAGTCACCGAAATTAACAGGAGTTCTTATTTCCCTTTCCTACCTGTCTATATTTCACCTTACCTCGACTCAACTTTGAGTTTACAGTGAGGGATTGTTATCCTTAAACCGGAGACTTACTGTATGGCTCCTTAAATTAGAAGATTTAGTAAGTTCTTTCTGTAAAAATTTTTACACATTATAACTTGAGTACTTTCGCATACCTGATCACATGAAATCTCTCACAAACCTAGGTGTCTTTACGAACGATATATATTTACTAAAAGGACTACTGACTGTCGATCGACATTTTAGGGAAATCGGTCTTGTGAGGAGTTCACACTACCAGTAAGTCTGAAACTTACCTCTATTACCGAGAGTTGTTCTCAATAAATTATTATCGGGAAGAAGAAACACTCCTACCCATTGTACGTAAGGGGAGACCCCGAAGAGAGACAAATAGACCGAGTCCCAGGACCAACGGTACGGAAGAGTCATTTCCAAAAGGTGGGGAGGAGAGAGAATGGGAAAGAGATAAACCAGAGAGTGGTCAACTATTTACGGTGCGACGTGCACCTCCCGGTCCGGCCCCAGCCGGCACCTCCCTCACTCTATGTCCTTACCCTTACACTGAAATTTTCTGGATAAGGACGGGTCTTCGGGAGATTTCCCAGAAAGACACCAGAGACTCGCGATCGACAGACACCGTCTGTAGTGGTAAGTCCGAGAGAACGTCAGCCCTCAGCCGGAACGAGGGACAACCAGCGAAACCTAAAGACACTAATAGAAAACTTTATAAAGAACAAACAAACCGAAGTAAAGTAACAAACCGACGTCGAGAGCCCGAGTCAATCGACACCACGGAACCGAATCGACGGGGCTTCGTATACCCTAGAAGCAAAGGGCTGGTCCCTAGCTTGGTCGAAGGGGATGAAACCTTCCGTCTAAGAATCGGTGACCTGGTGGTCCCTTTGGGGAGAAACAAAAAGATGTAAAAGTAAGGAAAGAGGCATTGTGTTTGTTCACTGGAACTACGAAGATTCCTCTAGACTAGACTCCGGAAGAAACCAAAGAGTAGGTATGAACAAGAAACGGGTCGTCGAGTCACTCACGAAAAAGGGTGCGTCCACGACTGCCGTACTACTCGATGAAACACCTAAGACGTCACTCACCGGGACGGTGGATAAGTCGCCGAGCTGGACGTCACGACCATTCCTCCTGAGGAGGGGCCGGGAAGGGTCCGGGGGGGGAGGGGAGGGACCGAGAGGACGAGAGACTAGAGAGAATCTTCGTCGGTCTTGGGTTGAGGTTCGACCTTAGTCGAAATGTAGAAAACCTCCCTGATGTAACGGTCTAATAGACAGAAAAGTAGTGGTATATTTCACTTTGTAGGTTCTGACTACCTAAACGATTCCTTCTAAAAAATCGTACGAACACAACGTCTCTTATGCTGAGTTTGAACTTATTACCAATTTCGGTCCACTAAAAAGTGTCGAGTCAAGTAAACGACTTCTAAAAACCGTGTAACTACATGGAATCTGGATAAGAATCGTATTAAATCGAACAAAACCAGGAGTATGTATCTTCGATTTTATATGTTCAAAAAGATTAGTATCTTAAACTTTGACCTTTATTTCACACTGTTCAACTATCCCTTTCAAGGACTCAGGATCTTTTTCTCCCCATTCTCCTTAAAATTTTAAGGAAAAATTTATTTCAAAAAAAAACGAGAATCCCTTCTTCCGAAAATGGGTTCAATGTACGACTAGACATCTTTATAAATCGATTTAAGGAATATTTAAACTACACACTCTCTAGGGTTTTACGGCAGTAAGTAGTTAAGGTGACAATTCACTTGAAAATTATCGTCGACTACTTAGTAATTAACAACTAAGATTTAAGACACACATAAAAATGTCCCCACCGGTAGTAAATAATGAATGAGACATTTACCTGTCTATTCAAATCGCAATTAGGAAGGTTTATGTAAACAGCCAGATTTATCTGTGGTCAACTGGTCTCACGAAAAGACGGAGGAGACGTCTCAAAAATTGGAACCAAAATTGACTTTCGGGAAGTCAAAAGGTACTGAAAAGTGATATTAACAGTTTTCTAAACTACACAAAATTAGACATTATAATCCTTTTATTAATGAATTTTTCGATAAGGTGTAAGTTCCTTGCTACTTATGTAGAAAGAAGGGACTGACAAGACACTGTGTATAAAGAAGAAAAAATTCACCGAAGACAAAGGTATATTCGTGGTAAGTAATATAAAATTTTTAATCTTAGTCTCTTTACAAATCTCATGTTAAATGTAGTCTTTATATAAATTTTGTGTGTGTGTGTGTGTTCAAGTCTGGTTTTTAGTGAGGTAAGACGAATCATCTTTAACGGTTCCCTGAACAATTCCAGGTATACCGACCTCTGAACCGGTCCCTTTTCTGACGAAGACGAAGAGTGTTTCTTCAATAGTAGATTCCAGTCGTGTTTACTGTGATTTAGAAAGAATTTCTACTATCACACTTCTAAACAATGTATTCCTATGACACTAAGGTCCCGTATGACACAGTAACTGAACCTTTTCACCTAAATTTTCGTCGAATACAATTAAGAGAAACGGTTATGACATTAGGTTAATTTATTCTAATTATTGAACAAGTCGTTACGGTACGTTTAAACACAAATAATATAAAATCCGTGACTTTATTTAGCGTCATGTTCATGTATTCAACGTCCATATTGTAATTCAATAGGATCTGTCCCGTAGACCTTTAACATACTCTAACTTTTTTTGATTTTTTGTTGAGAATTCACACTAAAAGTTGATTTCTGGGGTGGGAGTTGACTCATGTGAACCATAAAAATTACGTAAAACTTAACAAAGGTGACCAAAGTTTTGTTTCTTGAGTAAATAGGGGTGGGGGTTATCGGTATAGACTTTTTGTAATAGTTGGGAACCCTAGGAAAAGTTATGCTATAAAGTCTCAACGAACCCATTTTCATCTTTCAACGCATTCGCTTAACGATACAAATAACAATGTCATGATCGCGAGTGTTGAAGAAAGACCCCGAGCCAAAGAGGTGGTGACCTCGATCAACCCGTTTAAAGAGTCTTAGTGACTCGTTGGTCCTTCAGGAGACGGAAGAAGTAGATAAAGAAGAAATAAATTTTTTAATCTATTTATTTCAACTACCTAGGTTCGAGTTCAAGTCACATGATCAAGACTGTCTATTAGAAGTTGAAGTCCGACCCGATACTGTCACTTTCTTAAACATTTAGTGGATATCTTATATTCGAGGTCCGTAATCGTCCTTTTGGTCGTTTGAAGTATGAAAGTTAGAGTTAGACTCTAGAGGACCTCGTGACTCGGGTCGAAGTACTTGAAAGGGTCTGCTCTTGCACTTGCAGGGTCCGTGGACTTAGAAGAGTCAAGACAACCTCAGAACAGCAGACCCCGAGTTAGTCAACATGAATTAGGTTAGTTGGTTCAGGAGGACGGACCGCGGGGCTAGAGACGTAATCAATCGGACCGGGTGGTCCTTCTCTTCGATAGGGTCTTACCCTTCAAACTCCCCATTTTCCTTTTGGTCACCTAAAAAATTTAGATCCCCACTAAAACAACCACTATAGAAACTACCAGTCTTAAACCCCTCACCCCTACGACGACCGTAGGTCTCCTCTCTCCAGACCCAACGTTGATTCGTAAGATGTGATGTGTCATGTTAAGGGGTACTGTTTCTTAACAGATCGGAGTTGACAGTCATAGCGGTTCCAACTCTTCCACACGAGATCTTACCTGCGTTCTAACCCAAACTTCCTCCCCATCATGACACACAACCACAAATCAACGATTCAACACAGACTGGTCCCTGACATCGAAGGTCCGAGGAGACAGGAACCCTAAGAGGTTCGTTCTTATGACCTCACCTAACGGTAAAGAAGAGGTCCCATAGAAAAACTGGGTCCCTAACTTGGGCGTAGAGGACGTAACCGTCCTTCTAAGAAATGGTGACTTGGTGGACCCTTCGGACCATGACTCACATTGAGGAACCCAAACTTTCCCTTTAGAATCTTTTTTTTTTTTTCACTCTGATATAAGTCGTCTTTGCTCCCAAAGACGATTTGTCTGACGAAATCAACAGGTTCTTTGTTAGAAGATTTGGTTCTGTATTTATAAAAGATCTAGGAATTTCTGGTGAGTCAGAGTCTCAGGAACTGACTCTTGACTTCGACCGTAATCATACTAAACCAATAAACGACACGGTCCTCTTCCGAATTTTACTAGTGTCGTTGTCAACGTTTTAAGTAGGGTAGGGAGCCCATTCCCGGCAACATACGTCTTGTGTGTAATAGACGGAACCCCGGGGAAACACGTTTCGTCCTGTGTCAAGAGGGGAAACCTTCCAGTCGGAGGACCTTCTGGAAGTACTTTCTTCACTACAGTGTCGCCCCCTCCGTCCCTTTGCTGTGAAGACCTTCAACAGACCGGTAACACACCCTCCCCCACTGCAAACGTCCATGAATATACCCGACACACAGTCCCTGGGAAAGTAGGTCGCCCTCCTTCGTGAGGAAGGACAATACGACCAACCTCTCGAACGACGGAACGAGGACCTTCAGGGAGCGTGGGGACCAGGAGAGGACGCAGTAGGAGGAGAAGTGTAACGACTCGAAAGTCCCGCCGTCCGTCCCGTCCTTACCCGCCCCGCCCGACGGGGACCAAACCCGGTTCGTACCGGGACAGGAACCAAGGGAGTGGTCGCACACCTCCTCCAGGAACCCAGTCAGCTCGAATCCTTCGTGGAACTTGACAAGTCTCCCTTCCTTATCTGTTGACGGGTGTGTGGATGAGAGCCTCGAGTCCGGAAACCCTTACGTCATTCATAGAGTTGTATGCTTACTCAAGACAAGACTCTCGCGCAAATATTCAGGTTAAATACATATACAGGTTGTTTCAATCGGGTCCATGGGTTGATTCTGTTAGGTGCGACACCATGACACAACATTATCCAAATATTATGAAGAGTATGTCAATTATGTATTTTGTGTTTGTGTTTTTTCTTTTGGAAAAATTAGAATGTCACGTCATGGGACCTTTCATGTCGTCATGGTATGTTGTCGACTGTAGGCTCCCGACCGTAGTTCACTTGTCCGTCCTTCTCAGTGATGGACCTCCTACCTCCCCTCACCCCTCTACCGTCATCCTCTGTCCCAGCCCCCCTCGTTCGACATTACAGTGAGTGCGGACCACTACCTTTCGTGTAAACACAGAAACTTTCAAGTGTTGAACTTCCAAGGATACAGCCCCTGAATGAGATATCATTATACGGTCCGTTCCCACTGACAAGTCTCGCAGTCTGATGTACCTTCCGGGACTCGGAATACCGAACCTGGTCTGTCGACACCTTGTATCGGACCGGTGTGTAACCCAACTGGTTTTTCAAGGAAGCCCAAAAAGGTATTGTCGAATACTTGTTTGGGCTTCCTTGAAAAAGCGGTTAGGTTATTGTACCTTTCGTGAATCCGAAACCTCAGTCTTTCTGGACTCAATTTAAGACCAGACAAATAATGAGGAGTCGGTGCACTGGAACCCGTGTACTGGAGGAGACTTGGAGTCATAAGAGTAGACATTTTGTCCGTGCCCCATATGAATGGTACAGTTCAGCGACACTGTGGTCGTTCTTTATACTGGAGTCAATTAAGGGAAAGGGACACAAATGGTAGAGAAGAGACAAAAAGAGACCTGAAAAGCTAACACACTCTACTTGTGTCCCTCCACCTCCACTAAGGTGGTTAAGACAGGAATACTCCCACGGTCTTGTTCTACCCCGAAACCCAACTCACCTCGGTAAGAATAAAGAGAATAACTCTTTGGAGGGACGAAGGAGAGATGGGACCTGGTCTTTATCGAGGGGACGGGGGTCTAGTTTCAAGAGAACATTACCCGACCACCAAATGTCGGGGTAACACATTTGTCTGAACCAAGAGAATAGAGCTCATTAACGTCAAATTAACCCGAAGGAACCCTTCGTTAAGAGAAGAATCGGAAACGACAACCGTGAGAAGTGGAGGTGGGGTGTCCGGAATCTTACACAAGTGTCCCTGGAGACACAACAGGGACTTCAAGACCCTTCGACCCTTCCCGACTAAGAATAAAGATACTTCGATCGTATATGTGGAAAGGGAAGAAGGACCCCTAGGACCTCTCGTCACCTATTCCTTAGGGACTAATCTCTTTGCGGCGGCGACGACGACGATTCAGCGAAACCAGTACAGGCTGAGACACGTTAGGGTACCTGTCGCCGGATGGTCCGAGGAGACAGGTGCCCTAAGAGGTCCGTTCTTATAACCTCACCCAACGGTAAAGGAAGAGAACCTAATCTCTTCACTCTTCTGTCTTTTTCTTTAAATCTTACATTTACCTTTAGTCTTTTCGTAAAAAAAAAAGAGAGCAACGAACCCCACCACAACCGAAATGGAGGCCCCCCCAACGACCTTGTACTACAAATTCTTTATTAGATATTGGTATTGAGAATCACTATCAGTCTTCTTCACTTCCTTTTTTCTAAAAAGGTCGTAGAATCTTTCGTCACTAAAAGATTCTATACCCCAAGTCAGTCGTATTCGATCTCTTAAAGTCTCGGTCTGGTATTGGAACTCTGACAGAGGGTCGTAGTCCTTTAAGTCCTGGATTCTCTCATTTACTTCAACGGGTTCAAATGTCCGACCATTTCCTACCTCACACCAGACCTAGAAGGCCGAGGGCCGAACCCTGTGAGGAATAGTAATTCTCGTAGAACCAGTATAAAAAATTTCTAAAAAAAATACACTTCGTAAAAATTTCAGAAATAACTTAAACAATGTTATAACGAAGACGAAATACAAAACCCAAAAACCGGTACTCCGTACACCCTAGAATCGAAGGACTGGCACCTAGTTTGAACGTGGGGACGCAACTTTCCACTTCAGAATTGGTGACCTGGTGGTCCCTTCAGGGGTAGAAATTTTTTTATTTTATTTTAAATTAAATAAAAACCGGAACGATGTGTCGTGAGCCCTAGAATCAAGGGGTTGGTCTTTAACTCGAGTCTGAGGGGCGTCTTCATCTTGGAATTGGTGACCCGGTGGTCCCTTAAGGACCCTTCAGGGACAGAACTGGTAAAAATTCTTTACACCCCTACTTATTCTTGAATACGGTTGAGTACGTAGGCATACTAACTTCTAACTTCCGCTCTCCTCTCCCCCTGCTGTCTCCTACTCTACCAACCTACCGTAGTGGTTGAACTACCTGTACTCAAACTCATTCGAGACCCTCAACCACTACCTGTCCCTCCGGACCATACGACGTCAGGTACCCCAGCCTGCGATGACTCACTCTTGACTTGACTACATAGACATACGAAATAAGTACCACTTAAATGGGAGGAACCAAATCCCCTTTTTTTTCTGTCTTGAGTTAAAACATCTGGAGACTCGTTTGACTTTAAGGACAGGTCCAAAAAGAGGTACCCTCCAAGCGGGGGAGAGACTCCTCCGAGACTCAGTCCGGGTGGGAAGTGGAGGTTCGAGACCCGACCTACGGACTCCGA
The DNA here is from genome assembly GCA_006410555.1 of Capra ibex. Taxonomy (NCBI): domain Eukaryota; kingdom Metazoa; phylum Chordata; class Mammalia; order Artiodactyla; family Bovidae; genus Capra; species Capra ibex. Next base: position 4,799,160 of record SJYO01050144.1, on the reverse strand, counting down.
CCGTGGGGTACCTCAGTGACCCTCACAGTTCCGAAGGGCAATTACTCATCTTCAACTACCTATTGTGTCCTAAAGTGGGCGATGGAGAGTCGTTCTCTTACAGAAAACTCACCTCCCCTGACACCAGAATCTGACCACACTCCTCGAAGTGGGAACCAGTGACAGGGGGAGGGGCTGAACTAGACGTCGGGGTCCCGCCCCCCGTAGAGTTCTGCCGAAATCGACACCAGGTCCACCGGGCAAACCTCCGACTCGTGTCGAAGAGTACCTCTTGCCTTAGACTGTCAGGGTAGAGACGAGAAAGACACGAAGTCTAAACAAAGAGAGAGTCCTTAGACGTCACCAGGCTGGACGGGAAAACGGTTCTGGGTTCGGGTAGCGAGAATAACAAAAGTTTTGTTAAAGGACCGGAACTTAGATTTTAATTTAACGGGAAACTCTCAAAGGATAAAACAGACAAGGACGGAGAAGACACCGATGTGGTGGGACCGGGAGAGGGGAGACCACCCTCTCGGCTTCCACCCCCCGCAAAGACACAACGGAGGAAGGGAAGAGGTCCCTCGTCCAGGGTGCACAGGGTGACTTCGTCTCCGGTCTATGTTAAACGGGGTTTGGCGAGGGGTCCCACCGACTTTCGTGAAGAGACACTCATTTTTCTCCACGACCGACCAGACTGTAGGAGACTTCTACTCCTCAGAGTCTACGTTACTCTACAGACACCTCAACCAGTCCGACCGAAGTCCCACCCGTAGACGGACGTTGTTTCACTTTCCCAAATCCTACTCTTTAAGGGGTGAATGACGTGTTTAAACGTGGATCATACACTCTCGGGGACCTGTCGAGTCGTCGATCCATGAAGGATTGGAGTAAAAAGAGATGACTTTTTTGTTCCCTACACCCCCGTTTTACCACACACTCGTATAAGGTCCCTTCTTACTTCTGCTTGCTGAACTTCCACCAGTACGTAAACTTCCCCTGCACCGGACCGTACTTAGATTTACTACTGCTTAAGACCACGAGATCCAAAAGGGTGGGACCGCAGCAATAAATAGTTTACTACCAACAGGCAGTGTTCCAGTCCTCTTTCTTACACCTGCCTAGTCGTTTTTACTCTGAACATAAACGTTTCCTTGAACCGCTAGTAACCCCGGTCACAGGAGTCCTTTGTCTCCGGATTCTTCCAATTCTTTGTCCGACCTCTGATTGGTCGAGGAATCCCCGTCAGAAACAAGTCAGTGATTCGGCACAGGTTGAGAAACGTTGGGGTACCCGCGTCGTGAGGTCCGAAGGACAGGAAGTGGTAGAGGGTCTCAAACGAGTTTGAGTACCACTACGGTAGGTTGGTAGAGTAGGAGACAACAGGCGCAGAGGAGGACGGAAGTTAGAAAGGGTCGTAGTCACAGAAAAGGTGACTCAGTTGAGAAGTGTAGTTCACCGGTTCCATGACTTCGAAGTCGAAACCGAAGACAGGAAGGTTACTTATAAGTACTAACTAAGGCAAATCCTAACTGACCAAACTAGAGGAACGTCAGGTTCTGAGAGTTTTCAGAAGAGGTCGTAGTGTCAAACTTTCGTAGTCAAGAAGTCGCGACTCGGAAGAAATACCAGGCTGAGAGTATAGGTATGTATTAAGGACCTTTTTGGTATCGAAACTAATATAGCTGGTCTTTCACTTTTACTTTCAGTGAGTCATCACAGGTTGAGAAATGTTGGGGTACCTGATATGTCAGGTACCTTAAGAGGTCCGGTCTTATGACCTCACCTATCGACAAGGGAAGAGGTCCCCTGGAAGGGTTGAGTCCTTAACTTGGGTCCAGAGGACGTAACGTCCGTCTAAGAAATGGTCAACTCGGTGGTCCCTTCGGGTCTCGTCCTGAGTTTGGGTCCGAAGGACTAAAGGTCAGAGAGTAGAAGAAAGACCTCGTATACTTGTAGTTACGGTCCGGATCTTACTATGTCTAAATGAGGACGCCTAACATCTGAGGGAATGGGTAGGTAAGTCGCAATTCAGTCGAAATGGAGACCCTTATGTGTACAAAAAAATTCAACGTCATAGATCTTCATAAAAACACAGAACATACGAATACCATATGATGATTCCGATTTAGGGTCCTAACACATCAAACAATCTCTTTTCTATCTAAATGAGACTGTCTTATAAAACATTGTGTGTGTGTGTGTGTGTGTGTGTGTGTGTGTGTATGTGCTCTTTCTAGTCCTTCCCAAACTCCTCGTTTGTGGACCTGGTACTTCCGACGAACCGAGTTCTGTCTTTGCTTGAGGATATCTGTGCGTCGGAGGTAAAAACTAAATCATAACTTTTAGATGAAGGGAAAAGGGAGAAAGGATTGACATCCCTTGAAACCCCCGGCTCCCCTCCTTCTGAGACTCGTCTTCGTTACGACACTCCAAACCGTCCCGACCCTCCACCCACCTCTCGTCGGTATCCCTCCCTTGATCCACTCACCCCTCCTCTCTGTCCAGGGACTATCTTCACATCCCCCACTCCCACTACCTTATGTCATCTACTTCGGGACTGAAGTCTTCCCCCGCCACCAGTGATACCACCACCGCAGTCCCCAACAAGTAGAACCTCGTCCTTGTTCACACACAGGCAGTAGGATCATCTGAGGTCTGAAGTCTTGAAGTACGACGAAGAAAGGTCCTAGTCTTTTCACTTCGTGAATCCAACGTCCGAGTACAGGAGACTTCGGAGGTGTTCCTAATGACCCCGACCCCCTCCCACGAGTAATATCTAACGATGTCTCGCCCCGTCCTCGTGTACCGGTAAATTCCGACGGACCTATGGTGGGAGAAGAATCACAGGCGAAAGACTTCGAGACGGGAAAAGTGACTTGTGAAAGCACAAAAAGGAGGACACAGAAGTTGACTGGGAAGAAACAATAAAGGACAAGTAAAGAGGAGGGTTACCGGTCGTTGAGATATCTGGGTAAAAAAAGTTTTAACTTCATATTAACTTAATGTTATACTACGATTAAAGTTCATTTATATCACTAAACTATAAAAATATGTAATGTGTACTTTTCCAGTGGTGTCATTCAGATTATTGGTAAGGGTATATTTCTATAATGTTACAACACCTCACATAAGGGAACCGACGTGAAATATAAGAGGACTGAACAATAGACTATTAACGAGACTCAGGGGAAGTGAATAGAGTGAGGAGACAGGGGTGGGGAGACCGCTGGTGGTCAAACAAAAGACGTAGGCACTCAGAGAAAGACAAGACAATGATGAATAAACAACACACAGCAAAGAAAAAAATCCAGGGTGTATATTCATCTTAGTGAGTCATAAACATAAAGAGACAGACTAAACAACGTTAGTCGTTTATAGGAAACCCAGGGAAAGACAACAACGTTTACCGTTCTAAGGTAAGAAAAAGATACTGACTTATTATGAGGTCACATACATATACACACACACATACTAAGAATGGGTAAGTAGGTAGTTACACGTCAATTCAACGAAAGTATAGAACCAATAATGTTTGTTACACCATAATTTGTAACCCTACATGTATAGAAAAGTCTACTCACAAAAACAAAAGAAACCTATTCATGTGTCTTTATCTTGACGACCTACCACACGGTCTCGGTTGAGACTGGGAAAGACAAAAATAAAATTGAAGGTAAAAGGGACTGAGATGTGAAATTGATCTAGGAACTACAAATATCTAGGTGGAGATAGGAAAGGACAGAAGCCAGTACGTCGGTGGTTCCCTTGGAGGGGGATCAGCGAGACGGCAGAGAGGTAGACTCGTGTTGGTTCTCACTTTAAAAGAAGGTTGGAGAATGGATAAGTGGTAAAAGGGATAATATCTTCGTTCGTTAGATTCGTAAAAAAACCTAGTAACGGCGAGTGGCGAAAGGAAGTAGAGGAGACTCAGTATTTTAGTACAACTGAGAAAGAAGTTTTGTATAGAATATAAAGAACAAAGGAGAAGTGGAGATGTGAGTACTGGGATCAAGTTGAGAAGTATTGATCTGACCACCCCCACCTCTAGTCACTATCTCGTAAACTGACATATTGACCGAATGGTGAGTAAAGTGTACCCCGGTTTCGGATTCCCGACGGGGGTCTGAGTCATGAGTTCGATTTGTTTAGACTTACATTATAAAGGAAAAAAAAAAACTACCCACCCTGACACAAGGACAGAGCGATAAACAAACCGGACTCCAAAGGTCGGCACCTTAGTCGTCCGTCAACCATCTCGGTCCAGAACCACAACTGGACACCTGGAGACTCTAACGTGAGAGAGACTAATTATAAGGGACTTACATTATAAAGACTGGTAGTTTTAGTTACGTTTTTAGTAATATTCTTTATTTTTTAAATTTATGTCAATCCTAGTCATTATGACTAAAAAAGGAAACATGGCTCCGGGGTCATACCGAGACGTCCCGTGTCGACGACGGAACAGTCGGAGGAGCGGACGAGGACGAGTGAGGCAGGATGAATCGGGATAGTTTACGTAGGAAGATCTTGTAGAACTGAGTCGTACGGTGATGGAAATTGTGGAGGACGTCGGTCTAAGACCAGACCAAAAGTATTGGGAGTTGAGACAGGGAGGTCGAAAGTAACAATGATTGACGGGAGGTAACGTCCACAATAGTAACGGTTCTCGTACGAAAGGGGAGTATGAAGAGTCATGGTGCAGAAAGAGACAGTGGTAAGACTCAGAAAGAATAAGAAGGAATGTATCCACATCCACAAGGAACCCTGAAAATCCTTACAGTAGAAAACAGGAGATCTGGGAAGTGGTTTATAAGATCCGATTCAGAATGAACTGAAAAGGCAATGATGGAATTAGACGAAGGAGGTCCTTCAGAATGGACGACGGTGAGAGGGGCGGGTATGTGTAGCCACGGAGTGAGACAGTGTGGGGGAGTGACATTAAAGGACAAATGACCACACACGTGAAGTCTCCCATTTCAAGTACAGAACGAGTATGAAGTAAGAATCGTAGATTGTATTATGAATCGTATCTGGCCAACACACTATGTCTAAACAAAGTACTGGCAGGTAACAGTATTAGGTAAATCATGAAACAGTACCCTGTCGCCGGAGGGAAGGGCTCGGTAGGTCCGGTGTCTTCTAAGTGCCGCGTGTCGGACTCTAGTTCATCCAGAGTCGATCTTGAGAGAGAATTTTTTTTTTTTTTTTCAGACAAATAAATAAATAAACCCACACGGCCCAGAATCAAGACTGTGTAACCTAAAAGAAAAGAAAAGAAAAAAAAAAAAAACCTAGAAGCTAAAAACAACGTCGTAGCTTAGGCCTGGGGTCCGTCTCCCCCGTGTCTTAGAATCGTGACCTGGTAGTCCCTTAAGATAGAGGTAATAAAGTGATCGATACACCGGAAACTTACAAATGAACGAGAGACTTTTTGGAGTCAAAAAAAGAAGGCACTTTACCTCTATTTTTGCACTTAGAGAGTGTCGAAACTTCTAATTTACACTGGCAGAGAAGTGGTGCAAATCGAGTGGCTAGTCGTACCTCGTCACACCCTGGATGTAATAAAGGAAAGTCATCAGTGAACACCCTACTTACTGACTCCTGGGTAGTGTACCCAAGAGATTTGATACTGTCCCAGCCCTCCCACCGACCGTAGAGGACTTGAGTGGAGGTAAGTGGTCCTCGGTCCTCCTTCCACACCTGAACTTGAACAAAGCCCACTACGGGAAAAAGTTCGTACCTTCACCCCGAAACGACGGGTCTAAAGACTGGACAACTATTGGACGAAGAAAGAGGAGTTGACTCTTCCAAAGTATTACTTAACCTTGACCCAGACACCAAGAGAACTCATTTTTACAGTAAGAGTATGAGATACTTTATCCATAATTCAGTCAAACACTTTATAGCTTGTTTTTCCGTCCACAGATCCATTGTTCCCAGTACTACGAGGGTCCTCAGAGACACTCGTTTCTACAAACACCAAGAACCATCCAAACTACGTAATAGAGGAAGAGCAAGAATTTTTATCCCAGGGGACCGTGGCGACTCCTGTCAATTCCTCCTTTATATAGAATTTTTATCTGAAAGGACATAGTTTATTATTTACTTGGGAGGGACTGTTGTTCCTTGGACCACACCCCCGTCCTCCGTGAGGTGATTTTTATTTCGGTTAGTGCTTTGAGTTCCTCGACGACATGCAACAACAAACAGTTCCGACGTCCGACTGAGTGGTATGTCGGTGCACCACTACCGGGTCCAGATCTTAGGTCATAGCAGAACGAATGGGTGTTGAGCGGTGGATGGGGACGGGAGGTAGAAGGGAGATATCCCGTGAGTAGCAAAAGGAAGTTACGGAGAAACGTTTGGTACGGAGTGGAAGACCCCAGAAAGGAATCGTCTCTTTTGGAATTGAAACTGTGAACTCAGGTTCAAGAGGAGAACAAGGGTGGTGAAATCGTCCCGGACCTGGTTTGGTGGGTGTCGGAGAGATGTTTCTAGGATGACCTTGGTGGGTAACGGAAGAATGTTCCTGAAAGACCAAATCCGTTTGGTACGTGTGTGACGAGGATTTCTCCTGTCCCGGTCCAGTGAATCTCAGGAGGGAACATGGTGAATCACTGTGTTAAAGGGGTGGATCTGGGACAAAGGTTTTGAGACTATGAACTTTGACTTAAAACTCTTTCTGAGATCTCTTTATACTTTTTTACCCCTACCTAAAGCTCTTGTGTGTCGAGTAAATCTTTTACACTTCAACTAAGAGAACATTTCTTAACAACTTCTGGACGAATAGGAACCCCAAGTTTTCTTTTGGAATGACATCAACGACGTTCTCGAACGTCACAATTTTATGCTACAGTCGTTTTACCAAAACCGACTGACCTTCGAGTCAACTCACAAGAACGACTACTAAAAGGAGTCAGAACCAGGGTTTGAGGTAACGAGACAAATATAAGTGCACCGAGAGTGTTCTCGACGGACCATTGTCTTCGGTTCCTGTACTCGGAAACTATATGTCATTGAACCTCGAAGAGTCCACCACGATCTCCATTTCTTGGACGGATGTTTAGGTCATAAGATCGGACCTCTTAGGGGTACCTGTCTCCTCGGACCACCCGATGTCAGGTGTCCCAGTGTTTCTCAGCCTGTGCTGACTTCGCTGAATCGTGGGTGTGTATATCGTTCAGCCACACTTGGGCAAGTCAGGGTCCCAGAATAAGGTAAGAGTCGTGGAAATTGGGTGAACCTTCTTCTTGTCGGGACCTCATTTGAAATAGGTCATAACAAAAGAATGTGCATAATAAAGTAAGTGAGGAGGATAGAATACTCCTTCCATAATAAAAAGGGTAGAAAATCAACTCATTTGACTCCAAATCTATTTTCTTGTCCGGATCCAGGGACAATCATTCACTACCTCGGTCCTAAACTTAGGTACATAGACACCGAAGTTTCTTGCCCGGGTATTCGTGACGTTTGGTACCAGAGGGTGTATGACATAAACAGGAAGAATCTCTCATGACCCATCTCTCATATAAAATACCTAAAATGTTTTTGATTATTCTCTTAACTTGTTCACGGGTTTACCCTTTTTACTTTTAAGATTAGGTCGATAGTTATACTAATTTTGAATCCGTGCCTTGAAGGGACCACCAGATCACCAATTCCTAGACGGAAGGTCACGTCCCCTACGTCCAAGTTCAGGGACCAGCCCCTTTACTCTAGGGTGTACTCAGGTACACGACGTCGGTCTCTTCGGACACGCGTCGTTACCTTTTAGGGTGCACGGAGTTGATTCTGGACTGTGTCGGTTTATTTATAAAATTTTTCCTTCTTTCTTTTGAATACGTGTAACTAATTGACTTTTTCTCGTTAAAATAATCCATTTATGTAAAAAACAAAAAGAAACCGAAAACAATGGATAACAAACACCCTATGACGTTACAGAATATTCTTATAGGAAGTACCACAAAAATATTTGATTCCATTGTAATTTTTTTTATTTTCTGTTTTCGGTCCTAATATATTTCTACTGGTTCCAAGACGGAACGTTAATGGTACGTAGAAATAAACTTTTAAATTTTTTAAGAAGTTTACCAACTCCTTTACGTACTTTTATTTACATATGTATCAGGTTCAGTACTTCTTTCGTTACCGTGGGGTGAGGTCATGAGAACGGACCTTTTAGGGCACCCGCCTCCTCGGACCTTCCCACGTCAGGTATCCCAGCGCTTCTCAGCCTGTGCTGACTCACTGAAGGGAAAGTCAAAAGTGAAAGTACGTAACTTCTTCCTTTACCGTTGGGTGAGGTCACAAGAACGGCCCTCTTAGGGTCCCTGCCCCCTCGGACCACCCGACGGCAGATACCCCAGCGTGTCTCAGCCTGTGCTGACTGCACTGAATCGTCGTCGTCGTCGTCGTCAGGTTCAGTCTTTGGAAAGGGTAAGGACAGAAAAAAAAAGCCCACCCCTTCCCATCACTAGTTATAAACCAAGATGTATCACATGACGTGTCCCTTGAGAAGAGTTACGAGACACCACTGGACTTACTTTTCTTTTAAGTTTTCCCTTCCCTTATATACATAAGTATCCGGCCTAAGTAAAACCACGTGTCATCTTCGATTATGTTGTAACATTTCGTTGATATGAGGTTATTTTCAATCAAATTTTTATCAGAAAACAATAGGTACTTATTCAGAATGAATACCTATTATCAATGACAAGATAATCCCTTAGAATTATATAAAGGAAAACAAAGGACCGGTGTCTCCGTCCCTGGAGAGTTGAGAATACTTCTAGGGGCTTACCGGACACCAAAGGTCAGCCGGATAGTAGGTGGTTCTCGAACAATGGGCAAGACCCTTCTCTGTCGATGAGTCCTTCACGGGTGGCCGGAACTTGTGATACCGAGTCCATCCTTGTATTTACCTCCGACTCTGACTCCTACCTCAACTCCCGGGTTCCGTTGACCTACACCCTACGTAGGACGTAGTCAACGGTAGTGTCGCCGGGACCGAATGCACCCACGACCTACAAGAACAAGACACCCTTCAGGGTCTTGAACAGTCAGTAAAACTCACTGAAATAAGAGGTCACTGTCTTTCTGATTTGAGATCCTTTCCCGGGTGCGCTCCAAAGAAATGAATGTAGAAGTAAAACATATATCAAGAGAGGTGAAACGGACAGACCTCAAAATTGGGGATTTTGGACCGACAATTGTTTCCTGGATCTTCCAAAAATTAATACTTCACACTCGGTCTACCTGTCTCCCACACACCTGATCAGTCGGAAACAACAAAATCAAAAATAACCTCGTGCCAACAAAAGCACAACGTAATCAAAGACACGCACACACACACACATACACACACACGTACGCACGATTCAACACAGGTTGAGAGACACTGGATACCTGACGTCAGGTGGTCCGAGGAGACAGGGACCCTAAGAAGTCCGTTCTTATGAGCTCACCACTGATACGGGAGGAGGTCCCCTATCAGGGTTGGGTCCTTAGGTTGATGTAGCCGTCCACCTAAGAAATGGTGCACCCTTCGGGCTAGTATATCGTTACAGTTAGTCGGTATATATAGGTGGATAGGGGAGGAAAAACTTAAAGGAAGGGTAAATCCAATGGTGTCTCGTGACACATCTTCTTAAGGGACTCAATATCTCGTCCAAGAGCAATCAATGAATAAAGTACTTCACTTCACTTTCCTTCAACGAGTCAGCACAGGCTGAGAAGTACTGAGGTACCTTAAGATATGTCAGGTACCGTAAGACGGTCGGTCTTGTGACCGCACCCGAGGGAAGAGGTCGTCTAGAAGGGTTGGGTCCTTACCTTGGTCCTAGAGGACGTACCGTCCGTAAGAAGTGGTGGACTCGATGGATAAAGTATGTATCATAGTTGTCACATATATATACGTATAGATAGACAGGGTCAGTGGGTTAAATAGGGTGGGAGGAAAGCGAGGAACCACCGGTATGCAAACAAGAGATATCAGTCAGAAGAAGGTTCTACATTAAAGAAAGTAAACAGAAGAGAAAGGTAGTAGGAGAAGACAAGACGGCACGAGGCGTAAACCGAAGAAAGAGGAGTAGACAACGGAGAGAGGAGTCGAGAAGGGGTGTCTTCGAGGAGAGTCTTAGGGAAAGTCAGGACTGAACGACGAGTGTCACGACGGGAGACCACTTGTCCTAGGTGAGAGGGTTCCTCGTCTGTTCAAGTTTCAGGTATGGGGTCAAGATAACACGGCCTCAGTAACACAAAGAGGGTTTAAGGTAACCAGGAACGATTGGACGATTGAAAAAGCAAATAAAAACTATGTTTTCCATTTTGGAATTAAATCCCTAGGACTTTACTAACCAGGACTGTCATTCAAGTTAAAAAGTCCTCTAGTCTAATACTATTATATAGGTCTATGGTTTTTCGGCGTAAACAAAAGAGGGTCTTGCTTAAGAATCGTATTCTTTAAAGTACTACGAATGTACAACACACATACATAAATCACGAGACGATTCAGTGAAGTCAGTACAGGCTGAGAAACGCTAGGAAACCTGACATCGGGCGGTCCACGGAGACAGGTACCCTAAAAAGTCCGTTCTTATGACCTCACCCAAAACACTGAAGGAGGAGGTCCCCTAGAAGGATTGGGTCCCTATCTTGGATACAGAGGACACAGAAGGCATAACGTCCGTCTAAAAAGTAGGAGACAAGACTACTTCACGTATCCACTTTTCGGGGACCTTTGATTGAATTTACGTTGAAAAAACAAGGCATAGAGAAATGGACTCTTGTGACAATATACTGTTCGATAAAAATATTTTCACCTCTTTATTTCCTTTACAAACAAAACAACGGATGTAACATAGAAAGTGGACTTTATGTGGCTGTCTGTGTCTCACTCTGACCCTTGTGAACTACCCCCGACTCTTCCTACCCTCGACCAGACGTCAACGGTCCAAGAGGAGGACCCGTCCTATTTTCAACTGCCACACAAGGGACAGAATTGAGTTGTCGGGAACTAGAACCTCCACAAGAAACCGTGATGGAGTCTAGAGTCTGTCCTATCGTAAACACAGTAGTGAAAGACGAACCGTAGAGTCAAGGGGGGTTCCTATTTGTGTCCAGAACCGACAAGTGGGTAAAGCACTCCACCGTGTCTCCTAAAATATCAACAAGTGTCCAATCTGAATTCCTGAATTTCAAAATTCTCTACTCTTTTTCACTAGGAAATTTGTAGATTTGGTTTTTTTCTTTTTTTCTAAAACAAACACATTCGTTTTCTAGTTTTACCAAAACAGATATAAACATATTAAGAAGTTAGGATAAGTGCGGTGATCCGCAACTTCAGAAAATAGAGGGATACATTGCCTCTTATTTCGACGGAACGGAATTGCGAAAGTCGCGACCTACCACGAAGACGCACGATGGTTAAATGTGAAATAATGTAAATGAATTATGTAGAAGAATCATCAACTCCAGTAGAGGTGTGAGTGAACGTCGAATTTTAGTCTTATGGAGTAAAAGTAGTTTTTTTCTGTGCCGGGTAGAAAAGGAATCGATTCTTCATGCATTTATTCACTTCTACTAAAAAGTTAGAAGAGGAACAGTTCAAAGAGTTTCCATTCTCAAAAATGAAGTCCCGGTTACTCTATTATAGACACTTCTAAAATTCTTGGAGTCCTCCTTCGAAGAAATAAAATAAAAAAATTTGAAAAATAAAACATAACCCCAAATCGGTTAAGTTGTTACGAAACTATAAAGTCCACTTGTCACTTCCCTGAGTCGGCATATATACGTACATAGGTAAGCGGGGGTTTGAAGGGAGGATAAGTCCGACGGTGTATAATGACTCGTCTGAAGAGGCACGATATGACATCCAGAAACAACCGATAGGTAAAATTTATGTTGTCACACATGTACAGGTAGGATTTAGGGATTGAATGGGGAATGGGGGTAAGAAGGGGGGCTGTTGACATTTAAGGAAGAGATTCAGACACTCAGAGAAAGCATTCAAGTAAATAGAGGAAAGAAAAATTTAAGGTGTATATTCCCTACAGTATACTATGAAGAGGAGGAGACAGGCTGAAGTGAGTCATACTGTTAGAGATCCAGGTGGGTACAACAAGTTTACTGTAATTAAGTAAGAAAAATTACCGATTCCCAGTAACCTTTTCTGGGACTACGATTCTTCCTAACTTCCGACCTCCTCTTCTCTCGCTGTCTCCTACTGTGCCAACTTACCGTAGTAGCTGAGTTACCTGTACTCAACCTTGTTTGAGACCCTCTATCACTTCCTGTCCCTTCGGACCGGACGACGTCTCGTCCCCAGTGTTTCTGCTTTTCTTAGTCTGTACTGACTCTTTGACCTGTTGTTTACCGACTCATTATGAGGCAACATATAGACCTGGTGCAGAAGAAATAGGTAAGGAGACAACCACCTGTAACTCCAACGGATCCCCCTTCAACAAAATTTTTACGATCCTGACTATCAGCACAGTATCTTCGATGAAGGGTGTCAGATGGAGAAATTCTTCCTTCGACCTCAGTGGATCTGACCACCGAGAACCCATCCTACCCTTCTATTCCCGTATACTATTGGTTAGGATTTTACTGGACCTAACAGAGGTCGACGTCGAGTCTTTGAGATCGGGCGAAGATACTCCGTCACCACGAAACCACCGCTTGCACTATAGACATCAAGGGACATAGGATCCGAAGAAGGCTACCTTTATAGACCGGTTTGGGGACTCGGAAGGGTCGGGGAGGAAACGGAAGACTCGACAGGTCTATTTCCTTCCCCAACGTCACTAATAAAGACCCGTCACCAGGTCGGGAGGAGTCACTATCCACGGGAAACCTTCCTCTAGAACCCCAATGTTCCTTCCCTCTACTTCTGTACCTCGTTAACTACCAAAGAGGTCGACGTCGCGTAAAGGAACCTCTACACAACTGATTCTTTTTTTCTCTCTTTTTATGAGAGGTAAAAAAAAGTAGAAGAAAATAGGATAAATATTGAAGTCAAAGGAAGGGCAGGAGGATCGGTGAGGGGTCGGGACGAAGGTAACGTGTAAGCACGGGACTCTTCCCTACATCCGAGAAGAAGACGGTCCTGATACGTCGACAGTTACGGACCCGACGGGCCGTCCTCCCCGGTAGCTCCTGGGTACTCCCAGGAAGGAGACTTACAACAAGGATAAGGGGCTTCCCTGACTCCGGGTCTCCCTCCTCTTCACCTCTCTCCCTCCTCCCCCTCTCTTATTTCGACTCTCTTTTATACTCGTCCCCTCTCCAATAGTCCACTACCCTTGTCTTACGAGTCGTTAGGTCTGATCAGTGCTTAATCAACCTGTCTTATCGACCACTTTCCCCTTCTTTCTTCTCCACACACCTTTATCTTTTCACCCACAATCATCTCTCTGTCTCCTTGAGATCCGGTCCTCTGACTTTCTACTTACCCTTCCCTTTTCTTCCCCTCCCCGTCTACCGTACTTTCTCTTTTTCTCTACTTAGACTCCTGTAATTGAGATGTCGATTTTTCCCTTCGGTGTAAACGTACGTTAACGGACACGTCGACATGTAGAGAAGTACTGTTAGAACATCAGTAGTAAAAGAAAGTAAAGATGGAGGAGGAGGGCGACCGGAGAAGGGGGAGGAAGGGTAGTCGGACTTCGGTAATCGCTGTCGGTTATCCCTGTCTCTCACCCCAAGACGTACTTACTTACCCGAGAAAGATAGAATCGGAGAGGAGTAGGGAGACAGCCCCTCGGACCACTTAGTTACCTCGGGGAATGTGCTCTGTGCCGACTTTACAGACAACGACAAATATCAGACTGACCTCACCTCGGGTGACCGAGACGGAAGGGAGACAAGGGAAGAAGATACAACAGGGGGGTGGAGTCGGGAAAGAGAGTTAGTAGCATCGTTCTTCGTAAAAACATTTACAGTCAGAGCACAAGGCGCAACGACTCTTGAGTGATTGTGAAGTGACGGAGAATGACAGTACTGGTCGAGGGTAGGTACCGGGGTGCCTTCCCTACCTCTACTTTACCGTTTGATAAAAATCTGTGTCTGTCACTCGAGTCTCACCACGGGTCTGGGTCGACCTCAGTACGTTACGGACAAAAGGTGACCCTTGCTCTTATCACTGTAGTCTCTGGGTTGACTCGTGGGTCCGGTGTCCTGGCGCCAGGGAGGGTAGGCGACTATCGACAGGTACAAACTGAACTTGGAGTATCGAGGGTACTAGCACTTACTATTATTACACATAGTCTTTGATACTGTGTGAAAGTCTCGCTGTATAATAGTGTCGTAAAAAGTAAAGTCCCTACCCAGACAGAACTTAATCGATTTGAATGTATCCACAAGAAACTGGTTTCAAGTGAAAACGTTTTATCAACAAAACTCAACCTTTCGTAGACGTCCAAGTCTTGTGTCATTTAGGTTGAATGGAGTACCCTTATATGGATACCGGAGTAATGGCACCAGAAACTAAACTACTCTCTGTTACGAAAACAAAAAGAAAAACCTAGTACGTTAAACGTTACAAAAACCGGGACCCAGTATCATTTTTGGAGTAGATGGGTCAGAATAAAGAGTAAGAACTCCTCTCTCCACTTCTGAGGTTGGAGATCTTGTCCTAACGAACCTGGACGGGTAGTCGGGAAGGATTTACACAACGGAGTCTGTTGAATAAACTATAAAGGTGAAGGAGTAGATTTGGTCACAAAAGTTTCACAAAGTCTCAGTGGGCCTCCCGAACAATTTTACGTCCAACACCCCCAAGATAGGGATCCCAAAGACTAAGTCACTCAGATCCCATCCCGAGTTTTAAACGTAAAGAGAGTTTCGGAGTCCACCACGATGCCGACAATGACCAGACTTCTGATGTGAAACCCTTGGTGGTTCAATTATATACTGTTCTCATTTCGTCACGGCAGTGATTCGTTCGTGCTATACTTACAAACGGTGACATTGAGAACCAGGACTTCACGGGTTCGTAGGTCTTTTCACACCCATAACAACTCAGTCTTTCACTGGGTCACTACCCTACTTGTAAAAACCATCGGTCACGGTACGGGACCTTTGACTCTTCTCTCTCTCCCCTTCTGAGTACGGAACAGAGAGTCGTTGAAAATAGGTTTAAACATATACTCTGATGTAAATACACTACACTTCTTTACTGGGGATCTACTTTATAGTGTAAATACTCTATTTCCAATTGGTAATTCACACACTGAAACTTAGAACGGTGTCATAAATTTTAAAGATTTTATGTAAATGATCGTTTTCCCAACTTATTTTCTCACAGAAAGGGTTTATTTGAAGCCTTCAAGTTCACCCTCTGACATGACTTTCAGACTCAAGTGCCAGGGAAGGCTCGGTCTGCCGGTCCGCCGACCCTTTCTAGTTTGGACCTGGTCACAAACCTTTCCCGATAGCTGTTGGTCCACCCTTCAAAGTCGTCCTTTTTGTCTACGGAGACTGAACCGAAAATTCACAACTCTTATAGCTCCCTTACGGTCTCTCTGAACAATTTACCTCTAAGTGGAACGAGACTTTACAAATAAGAGGATCGTCAGAACAAGAAAGTCGACTAGTCTACCGGGACACCAAATTTTTTTTACTATAAAATTTGAGATAGACGACGTGTATAGACAAGAAAGGAGTAAGTCCCATACAAAAGAAAAAACTTTCCTCGACAAGATCCAGGAAACAAGAAGTTTTGTCAAGACTAGGACACACACACCCACACGTACGCATGTAAACAGACCCTACATCATTATACCTGGTAAGGAGAGTCCCTTTTAAAACTGGAGTCTTAGGCTGAACCATCAACACAGACCTTCTCCCTTCGACATTCGGACTGAGTCCAAAATCAGAAAGTGCCTTCCCCGATGTCAACCCCGGTTCGACGACCTGTTTGACGAAGGTCCCTTGTCGTGACGGTCTTCGAACTACGTCCTTTGGGAGAGGGGTGGACGTAGGGTAGAGACTCTCCTGGTTTTTACCGATCCTCTCCGAACCCCTTTCTCGTCGTCCAGACGGAGGTCGATCCTCTCTTAATCCTTCTCGTAGGTATACGTTTTTGATCGGATGTGAGAGCGAGATAGTGAAACAAGAAGACTAGTACTCCAAAAATGGGTACGGACTTGGAGAAGAGGTATTGACTTTCCATAAAGAGACCGATACCTAACTTAAACGAGGATAAACGGTCACAATGTAACGGGGTAGGTAGAATAAGTGGGGGTTGGGGTAGTGGAACCATCGAGAAGGTCGAACACGACATAGTATAAGTCTCATGGTAGTGAAAGTCAAATTCAAAAACTCATATTCGACTTTCCATGACTCAGGATTGTTTCACAATCCCGTCGGCAGGGGTTGGAAAACCGTGATCCCTGGTCAAAGTACTTTCTGTTAAAAAAGAAGCTGACCCCCAACCCCCTACCAAAGTCCTACTAACTTCGCGTAATGTGAAAAAACACACATGAAATAAAGATAATTATGATGTAGTCGAGGTGCAGTCTAGAAGTTCGTAATCTAGGGTCTCAAACCCTGGGGACCCAATCCCCCGAACCACCGTTCTCGTTCTTATGTGGACCCTAGAACAAGAGATTGGAAATTGTCCAGGCTAGTAATGTGAGTGAAACTTGTCAGAACACGATAATGCATCTCACGATATAAAGATGAAGTCCTCCACAATATCATACACTAGTTGTCTGCGATGGAAAAGGAATGTGGTGTTAGAGTTACACTTAAATTCACTGGGTTTCTTTGGACCACGGGCTGGGAATTCAGGACTCAGAACGGGTGTAAGTAGGTCGGGGTCTGACCAAAAGACTGTGGACGGTTAAAAAGGAAGGGAACACAGGGGTCAAATGTCTCTTTACTCTTCCGTCGGACCACTCCTGGTCTTTCTCTTCGATGCACGGTCTCAGGTCGTCGGGTCCCGTCCTTCCTGACATTTCTGGAAGGATTTACATTTTGTGGGGACGTCAAGGAGACTTCTCTTCCCTTGGCTCACCCTCTTTGGACCCGGCCCCAATCACTTAATGTCGCCCCTACGCACGCGAGAAACCGTCAGGAGGTTCCGGAGAAGAGTTTTTAGGATCCTTCATTGTCGTAACGTGACCCTCAGGGTCCCCCGACCCCTCTTTTTTCAAGAGAATTGAAAAAGTTTGGTGTTTATAAACCAGGCTCAACCCTTTTCCAGGGACCCCGTGCCTCAAGAATAAC
This sequence comes from Capra ibex, assembly GCA_006410555.1. Taxonomy (NCBI): domain Eukaryota; kingdom Metazoa; phylum Chordata; class Mammalia; order Artiodactyla; family Bovidae; genus Capra; species Capra ibex. The sequence goes on along the minus strand of SJYO01050144.1, from coordinate 4,781,952 downwards.
CTAAGTTCGACAGACTGGGGAGAAGCCCTTGAGCCACCCCCCTCGCCCCCGACCCCTGGGGCCACCTCCGGCGGACCGCAGTCGGGAGGAGAGGCGTGGGGCGGCGGGAGCCACTTACTTCACGACCACCCACTTACACGCCCCCGACGTCCGGCCGCCCCCCTCCCCTGGCCCGCCCCCTCCCTACGCGCCTCCGTCGGACAACAAGAGTCGCAGACCGGCGGACCTCTGAATGAGAGAGGTCTACAAGCGACACAAATATCGACGACTTCGTTCTCTGGGTCGAGGAAGTAATTATTCAAAGAAAGGACGCGACACCGGTCCCCAGAGTCGAGTTCCGACGTCGACCCTCTCCGCGCGACCCCCCGTCCCTGCTCCCCTCCGCGGGGAGGGGTGGCGGGGGCGGAGGCGCAGGGAGTTGGGGGGTGGGGCGGAAGGAGGAGACGTTAGGAGGGTTTTATGTGCTCGTGTGTTTTTCTTTTTGTGGTCGTCTAAAAAATAAAGTCTCTCATTTGTGAACCCGGCACCCCCAGACCTCCAATACCCTTTTCTCCTTTGGTAGTCCGATTAGTCCGGCCGTGTGTGAAGGGGACGACTTTATTTTGTCTTTAGTAACGAGGCGTCCGGCCACCCAATTGGGGCCGCGACGGTCGCTCCGCCCGCGTGCGTCTTAGGCGGGCCTCCCTCCGTCCCGCAGCCCTGTACGACGCTCTTCGCCGAGGCCCTCGCCTCTCTTCTCGCGCGCCGGAGTCGGTCCGGTGACGTAAACTACCCCCTTCGTGCTGACGGGGCTTGGGCCGAACTCTTTCTGGCAACCTTGTCTTCTCTAACACCCGCATCTAAGTCAAAACGTTCTCCGACCTCCCTCAAGATCTACCGCCCTACCCATTCCCCCGCTTACGAGACTCCTCACGTGCACGCGTGACTAAGCCAACCCTTTACTTGTTCCCTCAACTCTGACCGGACCCGGGTCCAAGATCGGAACGGTGGATGGTCGACACGCTGGGACCGGTGTAGTGACTGGGGAAGACTCGAAGTCACAGGAGTATACACTATCTTATTACCACCCCTTGTCTTTTGGCTTAACTTCCGTCTGTACCACGCGTGGTTTATTGCCGACAGTTAAGTACTAAAGTATCTACTGAAGTCTGACTGGTTCCGGAAGGAGGAAGGGCGAAACGAAGGAAAGAGAGAGGGAGAGAAGGGGGGAGGGAGGAGGTGGATAATTTACGGAAGTCGAAGGTAGAAGTGAGTGAACGGGGGATCCGACCGACAGACCTCTAGCATTTATAGAGTACCCGGTCTCCAGTATCCAGTTTGTACTCTGGATTAACGTGAGACTCTCTTTAATGGAAGGGTGACTACATCTCCCGTTGGAAACCGAGCGAGAGTCCGACGGGCACCTTTTCCGGGTAGGCGAGACCAAGCCAGAGACGGGGCGGATGTCACCGGGTCACTCGACTGGCAAGGGAGGTGGGGTAGTGACACTCTTACTCCTCACCACCCACGGAAGGGGTGACCCAAGGGGTTGTCGGGGTCAATCTCAGTAAGTGGTGGACAAACTGAGAAAACCTGAAAGAACGTCTAGAAATCCTAAACACAAGTAGGAACTTCCACTGTAATTTTTTTTGTTTTAAGTTTTGAGGGTTACGGACTCCAACAGGATGCCCAGAAAGGACATGGAGGAGTCTGAACGATTTGATTTGGAACTCTTTGTCTCCGTCACTAAAAGTCATAGATGTCTTGGTCCCAAGATCAACGGAAACGTCGACAACACACTAAAGAATGGACGAAGTATGTACGAAAAATTTTTTTAGTTAAGATTGTTGAATACGACTCAGAATTCGGACGTCTCAGATTATCTCGTTCCCACGAACGACGTCTACAGAGTCTCTGTGTCCCAGGGAGACTTCAACGCACGTTCCCACAAAGATTCCCAGACATCGAAAGGAACCTAAGAGTTTTCACTAGACTGGAGGGGTCCCTCCAATTCTTAACGGTTCCCTTTTCCATGAAAACATCGGGGTCGTCGTGAATGGAACAACATGAACCGTTCACACGGTTCGTGTGAAACAACTTGAGTGAACTTAAGGGACGATTTCGAAGGAAGGATAGTTGGGGAAGAGTGGTGAGACCAGTCAGGGTTCTCTGACAGAAATTTAGACCTTTACCAAAGATAGGATACCAGAACCTTTGTGACCCGTACCTACGATACGGACTTAAGGTCGGTGAAGAGAGGACAAAGGAAAATTTGTGAGGGGAAAATGATGTACAAGGGATCTCACTAGAAAGGTTCATGGGTACTTCATCCTGGACACCAGAGAGGACCCTCGACGTCCACCCTACCCAGTCTCGGGAATCCTACTGAGGCATCCCCGCAGTGTGAGACTAGACAAACAAAGAGTTCCTGATCGGTCACGTACCCTCTAAAAGAGTCGTAACGACAGAGTACGTCACCCCTTTTTACTCGACCTCCTTGCCCCGGAGACTTTCCCCCACCTTTAGGACTCGGTTGTGGAGCAGGGTGTTGTCTATGTCCTTGATCCTACCGTGTATCTCCAGGAAGTGAGGAGTCAGTGACGGAGGCTAGGACCGACGGGAAACCGTAGAAGTGGGATTAAACAAGAAACGGAAGACCACCTTGGTAACCGACAATTGTAGGTGACGGCGTTTGATTGAATTTGTTCACCTCTGGTGAAAGTCCCAGAGGTTAACGGGGTGGGACCAGTGGTTGAACCTCGTCGGCTCTGTCGAGCCGCAAAGGAGCAACCAGTCGGGTCTACCTGTAAAAAGTGGTTCGTCCTGGCTGTCTGTCGGACGTAGGGCGACTATCTGACTTGTGACCCAAAATATTACTTTCACCGACTTGACGGACATAGGACAAGGACCAGACAACTCTGTTCTGACCTTTATTATCTTTTCAACAACACTTTATCTGTAAAGTAGTCACAATAAACGAAACGTGTTAATTTCATGGACTTGTCGTTTTAGTTGGATGGTACTACGTTTCAAACCAACTGTAAATCACTATAAAAACATAACAAAAGCTGTACCAGGTCTAGGGAGTCTAAAAAGTTACTCTATAGATACGAATAGAGAGAAGGAACAACGAAAAGACGACTAGTTAAATTTTTAAATCTTACTTCTCATTTTTATCAAAGACAGAGTAAGACGAAGTTAAAGTTTATTAGAATAACCTCCTTCAGGTTGTTACTGTTTGGATCTGTCATATAATTTTTCGTCTCTGTAATGAAACGGATGTTTCCAGACATATCAGTTTCGATATCAAAAAGGTCATCAGTGCATACCAGGTACACTTTTAGCCCGGTATTTCTTCCGACTCGCGGCTTCTTAACTACGAAAACTTGACACCACAACCTCTTCTGAGAACTCTCAGGGAACCTGACGTTCCTCTAGGTTGGTCAGTTAGGATTTCTTTTAGTTAGGACTCATAAGAAACTTCCCTGACTACGACTTCGGCTTCGAGGATATGAAACCGGTGGACAACACTGCTCGGCTGAGTAACCTTTTCTGGGACTACGACCCTTTCTAACTTCCGTCCTCCTCTTCCCCTGTTGTCTCCTACTCTACAAACCTACCGTAGGGGCTGAGCTACCCGTACTCAAACCCATCCGAGGCCCTCTACCACTTCCTGTCCCTTCGGACCACACGACGTCAGGTGCCCGAAAGTTTCTCAGTCTGTGCTGACTCCCTGACTTGTTGTTGTCCTGTAGTCCTTTTCCGGACGGAAGAAAGATCTGGTTAAACTCTCCATCTTATTAACGGTAAGTAATTTATGAAAGGTAGACGAATCCTAGTGTGTTCACACCAGAAAAACTGAGAATGTTATAAAGAATCTTCCCGTTATAATAAGGGTAAAATGTCTACTCTACTTACTCCGAGTCTCTCCAGTTCAGTGAAGGGAGTTATTCAGATTGACACGAAGACCCTCCACCCTTCTCCCAGTCAATTTGACTCTAGAAGGAGGTTTCGGATACGAAAATTAGTATTATGTTTGATACGACGGGTCATAAAAAAAGTTAATGCCTATAAATAGATAAATACAGACACGACCCAAAAGTAATGACACACCCGAAAGAGATCGCCGTCACTGACTTCCGATGAGAGATCACAACTACCCGTCCACAGAGTGACGCCACCGAAGAGAACAACGTCTCGTGTCGAAGATCCACGAGTCCGAAGTCATCAGCACCCTGTACCCGTTTCAACGAGGTGTCGTACACCCTAGAAGGGTCTGGTCCCTAGTTTGGGCGCAGAGGACCTAACCGAAGGGACCACCGCGGTCACCACTTCTTAGAGGGACGTTATACCCTCTGGGTCCAAACCAGGGACCCAACCCTTCTAGGGGACCTCTTCCTTTACCGTTGGGTGAGTGTCGTAAGAACGGACCTCTTAGGGGACCTGTCTCCTCGGACCACCCTATGTCAGGTACCCCAGGCTTTTCCCAGCCTGTGCTGACTCGCTTGTGAGTGAGGACCTAACCGTCCACCTAATACCTTCCACCTAAGAATTGGTGATCTGGTGGTCCGTTCAGGGGTTTGTAAAGAAGTAACAGTGGAGTCAGGACCACCGACTACAGGTGGGACATCTCACTCTATTATATGCGAAAGGATCAAAGGGACGTTTGACCTTTGAGGATTGTTGGAACGGCCTCCTTTTCCTACAGACGTCAGATGTAAAACCTGGGAAGAGAGACCAAAGAAAACCAGGTCGTCACCAAGGAGTTCCCGTACCTTCCCGTTCCGGTAAGCATTTCGACGGTACCTCCTACCACAGAAAGAGACCGTAAGCGAATCCCAGACAGTGGTTTCAAACCGGGAGGGACACGGGGAAGGGCGAAGAGGTGGTTGGGCTCAGTGACTTGGACTGAGGTGGGACTCTTCAAGGACTTTCCAAATAGGGGAACTTCGAGAGGTGTTACACCCGTCGTGCACGACTTCAAATGTGTCTGAGAGGCTGGCGACTTATCTCCCTGATTAACACCCCTCCGACGAAAAGTCGTGTGTCCTACCCGACAAGAGACACCCAAAAATGATAGTTTTCCGAAAATTTTCACGTCGCCTCGGTAACAACTTATAAAGTGTTACTTAATTTATGGTAAAGAGAGGAGTGTCGACAAGGTACACTCACTCGCCTCTCTCGTAAAAAAAAAAAAAAAGGGAGACCGTCTTCTGCAGACGACATATTTGGAGTCGTGACCCCATTACTCTAATAAACACACGCCTAAGAAATCCTTTTCGTAAAGAAATAAAATTTGAGTTACACTATACCCTGACGACGACTCTTCGACTCTCCCTCTCGGACCCTCTTCTTACCCTAACTTTACAGAGGTTCGTCCTGACCCTTTCCGTCCCCACTCCCCGGGACCCTGGTCCGGAGGTCGGAGGGATGTAGGTAGGTGTAAAGGGGTCCCGGTGGAGTAGAGGGTCGGGATGAACGACCCGAGACCTCCTCCCTTTAAGGCAGATCAAAAAAATCATTGTTAATTAGTGAAAAGGTAGACGGGAAAGTTTTAAGGAAGGACTAGAGTGTTCAAAAATTACCGTACCTTCCTTGGAACAAAACGGGAGATGGATAAAAACATAGTTCCTCCTAAATCTTTGAAATTCAACATTTTCTGTGTTTCTTTCGTCGAAAGAAGATTGTGACTGTCACTCAACCTGTTAATCTTGTATAAACTGGAATGACAACAATCTTGTATTTCACGAGGTACCCCACGTGATGAGTAGAGGGGAACGAACTTATTGTAAAGGACGGTTTACCGGAGAAGTACCGGAAGGTATCTGTAGTCCGAAGTCCATTCGTTACTCAACGTTGATTCATATTTTAGTTAATTCTAATTTATGATCACATCAGAATTGAGAAGAATTTCATAGTGACTCCTCAATGGTCGACAAGAAATCTAGATCACTTCTAGTTCTTTTTTTGTCTTGTTTTTACCCTTTTCCTCCCTAAATCTAATCGGTACCACTTTAAATTGAGACTTTAGGTAATAATTCCCTGAAACGCTTAACGAAGAGGGAAGTTTATGGAAAGTTCTATAAAGTCATCAGATTCATTAAAAACAAAAAGTAATGTGAAAACGAAGATAGTGTCCTCTGTTTTTAAAATTCGGAAAATTCTCTTAAAGTTCCCTTACAAATTCCTGTGACAGGTTTCCCTTTCTCGTCCAACCTATCCTTTTATTTAGATAACTGAAGCTCTGATTAGAAAACGAAGACGAAGTCGACCACTTCGTTTTTGACCTGAGTCCGATCTGTGCGATCGTACCGTTGGGTGAGGTCACGAAAACGGACCTCTTAAGGTACCTGACTCCTCGGACCACCCGATGTCAGGTACCCCAACGTTTCTCAACCTGTGTTGACTCACTGATTGACGATAATGATCCACACGACCGCACTCTTGGGGATTCTAAACCCCCGTTTCCTATGTTTCAAACTTTACACTAAGACTTCAAGAGGGCAAAGCTAGTCAATGAGAGAAGGAAAGAGTTCAAAGGGTCACAGATACTGTCTTACCCGACGACGACGACTACGATTCAGCGAAGTCAGCACAGGCTGAGACACACTAGGGTATCTACCGTCGGGTGGTCCGAGGAGACAGGGACCCTAAGAGGTCCGTTCCTATGACCCGTCTTACCCGTCTACTTTCAATTCGTAAGAAAGGAGGGACATTGTCTAACTTTTTGGACGACCTTTCCGTTCTCTCTTAGACACGACAAAATCAACGAAACTCTTCGGCCTAGAAAATACATGAGACGGTACACATGTATATATGGTCCGAAACAAATGAAGAAACATTATTAGTGATATTTTTATTATGTAGAGAAATTTCTTTTACACAGTTAACTTCTCACCCCACCTTCCCTCCAAGTTGTCCCTCCCCTATATATATATGTGGATAGATATAGGACTAAGAAACAACATATCGTCCTTGGTTGTGTTATAACATTTGACCAATATGAGGTTAATTTTTTTTTTTTCTTTTACACATTTAATTTCTTATCATTCTTACAACCACGACGCCCCCCTTCGTCAAATCTATATAGTGATTACCAATTGTACAACTTCAGCGAAGACATATAAAAAGACACTTCTGGAGGGGACCTATAGTGTCCCTGTAGAGTCATCGGGACTCGAGAAGTGAACGAGGGGACGGAGACATCCTTTGAATGGAAATGGCAGATAAGGTTGCAGGGGTCCGACCTTTCGTCCCTCAAAGAATATGTGAGGGACGAAATACGGAATTGGGGACACAACCAGTTCCGAGAAAAACAAACGTTCACCGTCTTTGGACCGAGTTGACCGACAAAATCGTCCTCTAAGTAACTCAATATCTTGACTCTTCAGGCCATCATTTCAGTCGGACACCTTGATTCTTTAGTTCAGTGGAACAGTTAAGTAGGGGAAAGAGGAGGAGAGAGAGGAGAAGGACTGGGGGAAGAAGGAGAGAGAGGAGGGGGAGAGGGAGGGTCCCCTAGGACATGACCGTTTTCTCCTCCTTGGAGAGCTCTCTACTGGCAAATAGGGAGTCTAAATCGAATCAGTGTCCAGACAGGTGAAATAAAAGATTTGTCGAGGACATAGATAGGGTGGAAGAGAATGCCAACGACAGTTACGGAAGTCCGGGGTCTCAACTCAGGGACATAACATCTCTGGTAGTATTCCTGTAACGTCAGGGATTGAACAGAAGGAAAAAGCACTACCCTGACCTACGATACTAGAAGTAAAAAAACTTACAACTCAAAATTCGGTCGAAAAAGTGAGAGAAGAAAATGGAAGTAATTCTCCAAGAAATCAAGAAGTGAAAGACGGTAATCTCACCATAGTAGACGTACAGACTCCAACAACTATAAAGAAAACCGTTAGAATTAAGGTCGAACAGGAAGTAGGTCGGACCGTAAACCGTACTACATGAGACGTATATTCAATTTATTCGTCCCACTGTTATATATTGGAAATGTATGAGGAAAGGATTAAACCTTGGTCAGACAACAAGGTACAGACGAAGATTGACAACGAAGAACTGGACGTATGTCCGAAGAGTCCTCCGACCGTTCCACCAGACGAGAAGGGTAGAGAAATTTTTAATGCGACCAAATCCTAGAGTCAAATGGAACCAACACGTACGAGTTGGTACAGGATGAACAACGTTGGTGGACCTGACATCGGGTGGTACGAGGAGACAGGTACCCTAAAGGGTCCGTTCTTACGACCTCATCCAACGGTAAAGAAGGAGGTCCCCTAGAAGGGCTGGGTCCCTAGCTTGGACACAGAGGACGTAGAGGACGCAACCGTCCATCCAAGAAATGGTGACGCGGTGGACCCTTCGGCATGGAACAAATCTCGAGAAAACTGGACAGGAAGTAGATAGTCGTACATGTATCACTCGAGAATGAGACGTGTCCCATAACCCCGGTGTTTCATCTTACCGTAGGAAAAAGAGTCCTTCGTAGGTGTCTTGGAACCACCCCTGGATTCCTCCTGTACTGATGCGGACCTGTCAACCCACTCGGGACCTCTCATCCCTACTATTTCTGTTATAAAGACGAAATCTGGGCCATTCCTCACTATTTGTGTCGTCCCGAGGGGTACAGGAGAAAGTTTTGACACACCTTTCCTTCCACCCGTCCCCCTCAACCAAAACTCAAAGTAAGTAAACAGGTTTGAACCAGTCGTCTTGCCCTGTCCCTCGAACTAAACTTTTCTCCAACAAAATGACTACAAATCTTGTCACCGGTGGGGACGAGACGAAATACATAGGACCAAGGAGCAAGCAGAAAGGAGGTAAGGTGGCACAACTACAAGTGGAGGGACCGGGTTTAGACGGACAGAAACCCACTCAAATGTGTGGGGGGCCCGAAGGTTGGACTCACTCTGCAGGGTAGTGACCCCAGACGCCGAGGAGTGAAGTAATCGCAACGGTCACAAATATTTCGGTCCTCTATTATAAAAATCCAAGGTAAGCCTCAAAGGGCCCGTCGGAGAGAAATTCGGTGAATCTTTCAAATCTTTTCTTCCAGTGTCTTTACAATCTACAAAAAGGTGACTTGAAACCAATTCGTTTGCCAGAACCCTACTAAAAGTGTCTGAGAAGACCCGTTGGCACTTCTGACTTTTAAGAAAAAGAGAAATCAAACAGAACGAAGTGGAGACCTTTTCGTCACAAAAAAAAAAAAAACTTTATTCGAAATAACTCTATATTAAGTATATACCATATTAAGTGGGTAAATCTCACATGCTCAACTTCTCAAAATTTTTATAAGTGTCACAGCACGTTGGTAGCGGTACTAAATTAAGATTTTGTAAAAACAGGGAGGATTTTCCTTACAGTAGGTGTAATTGTCAGTTTGGATCAGAAGAAGGGGGAGGGGGTGTGGGTCGGGATACGGGATCCTCGGTGATCGGATTAAAACATAAATATGTAAACGGGAAAGACCTGAAGAGAATATTTGCCTCAGTATGTTATACCCCCGAAAACACTGACTAAGAAAGTGATAAAAGTTCCAAGTAAGTACAACATCGTACATAGCCATCGAGTAGGAAAAATTTAGCGTCTTATGGCAAGACAATATACCTATACAGGGTTGAAGACACAGGTAGTAAACTACCTGTAAACAAACGTGAATGATAGACAATCTTTATTAGGACGATACTCGTAAGTACACATACAAAAACACAATTGTACAAAGGTAAAAAGAACCCAAATACGGATCTTCACCTTAACGACCAGTATACCATTGAACTACAAATTGATAAACACCTTGACTGTCTGGCTAAAGGTTTGACCGGCGTGGTAAACTGTAAAGACGGTCGTTCACAAGGTTAGTGATGGATAGGAGTGGATCTGAACAATCACAGAAAGAAAAACTATCTAGAGTATCTCCAACACTTCATCATAGAGTAACACTAAAATTAAACACGAAGGAATTACTAATTACTAATCCTTGTAAACAAGTATACGAATAACTGGTAAACATATAGAAGAAACGTCTTTATAGATAAACTTATAAATGGGTAAACCAAGAAAGCGGGTAAAATCAAGGTGTGCACACACACACAAGTCAGCGAGTCAGTACAGACTGAGAAACGTTGGGGCACCTGACATCGGGTGGTCAGAGGAGACAGGTACCTTAAGAGGTCCGTTCTTATGACCTCACCCAACGGTAAAGGAAGAGGTCCCCTAGAAGGTCTAGGTCCCTACCTTGGGTGGTAGAGAACACAGAGGACGTAACCATCCGTCTAAGAAATGGTGACATGGCACACACACACACACACACACACACACACACACACACACACACACACACATTAAACCTTGATTTATAAAAGAGACGATTATACTCAACGAGAAAATCCAAGAACTACAATATAATACGTCGTATTTTCAAAAATCAATACTAATCGGGTTACATAGAGAAAACAAACAAGTAAAACAAAAAATAACAACAAACACGAAAACCACAGTATACATTCTTTAGTAACGGATTTCGTTACAACACCTCCAAATACGAAAGAACATTCTTAGAACATCAAAATCGAGAATCCAAGTCTAACTCCTAGTGAAACTCAATTAAAAACACACATCACACTTATTCCCTCGTTTAAAAAAAGAAAACGTATACATATAGAATAACAGGGTCGTGATAAACAATTTTTCTGAAAAGAAAGAAACAGAACCGGGAAAATATTTATCTATAAAAATTTATGTATCCGGTGAATACAAATACTTGACAGAAGAATTAGATACCGTATTTATTATTGAACATAATTCACCAGTAAGTTGTAACAAGTGACGTTATTTACTCATAAAAAAAATAAAGATCACTTGAATCACCCAACGTCTATAGACTCAAGATTCAGACCAAACCTTACACTATAAAAATTGGACTTTTATAGGGGTTTAACGGTAAATAATAAATAAAACTCGGTCTATGACAACTTATAAAATGTATATAATAGAATAAATTTAGACTGGTCTTATAGGACTCAATAATAATCGAGTTAAAGTATCAGCTCTTTCGACTCGAAATACATCAACTTGTGGTAATGATTCAATGTCTGAAGTCGAGTCCAGTCGGACTAAGACATCGAATCATAATTTGTGACACGACCCTGAACCACCTCTTCCGTTACCGTTGGGTGAGGTCATGAGAACAGACCTTTTAGGGTACCTACCTCCTCGGACCATCCGGTGTCAGGTACCCCAGCGTTTTTCGGTCTGTGCTGACTCGTTGAAGGGAAACTGAAAAGTGAAAGTACGTAACCACTTCCTTTACCGATGGGAGAGGTCGTAAGAACGGACCTCTTAGGGTCCCTGCCCCCTCGGACCACCCGACGGCAGATACCCCAGCGTGTCTCAGCCTGTGCTAACTTCGTTGAATCGTCGTCGTCGACCCCGAACCTGTTCGATACACTTTATTATTGGTCCTTATTTTGGTCCTTCGCTGGTGATACACACGTTAAACACTTCATACGTTTTAGACTTTCAGATCAATACAATTTACTACTAGTTACAAGTGTAGAGATCCTTGTATTATGGAAGGGGACTGGAAGAGATAATGTTAATTTGGTTCTGTTTGGTTTATAAATTAAAACTTCGATGAAGTCACATAAAATTGAGGTTCTTCTTTTTTTTTAAGTCGTCTCAGAAATTCCTTTTTCAGTAGTACCAAAATAGGTGATGAACATATTTAGAGTTGAATTACGTTCACACAAACGGTTCTTTAGGTATAAAGAAAAAAGTAGGAAAACCAAAATATAAACTATTCAAAGTTTTTTTTCAGTAATTGTCAACAGACCTTTTGTGGGGTTCGAATGTCTCAACTGGTGTGCTTTCTGAAAATTATTTTAATCATACAAGTCCAACCCACAGAACTTCCTTATTGGTAACACTTGGGTTCGCTTCATTTTTGCGGACATTATAACTTCCACAGTTGTAAGTCTTCGGGACTTTAGTGGCGCGGGGGAGGAACAGGAGAAGGGATAGCGAGAAGAGAAAAGAAGGAAGAAAGGTCACGAGTGAACGTAAACAACTTCTTAAACCCCAGACACTGAAATGTTACTACCTTGTAAAGGGTCTTACATAAGAAACATACATGATGAACCTTCTTTTCAATACTGGTTGGATCTATCATATAAGTTTTCGTCTCTGTAATGAAACGGCTGATTCCAGGCAGATCAGTTCCGATACCAAAAAGGACACCAGTACATACCTACACTCTCCACCTGACACTTCTTCCGACTCTCGGCTTCTTAACTACGAAAACTTGACACCACAACCTCTTCTGAGAACTCTCAGGGAACCTGACGTTCCTCTAGGTTGGTCAGGTAAGACTTCCTCTAGTTGGGACCCTAAAGAAACCTTCCTTACTACGATTTCGACTTCGAGGTCATGAAACCGGTGGAGTATACTTCTAAACTGAGTAACCTTTTCTGAGACTACGACCCTCCCTAACCCCCGTCCTCCTCTTCCCCTGCTGTCTCCTACTCTACCGACCTACTGTAGTGACTGAGCTACGTNTACCTGCACTCAGACTCACTTGAGGCCCTCTACAACTACCTGTCCCTCCGGACCGTACGACCCTAAGTACCCCAGCGTTTCTCAGTCTGTTCTGACTCACTGACTTGACTTGACTTACGGTACAAGATGAACAGTACTTCAGAGATGACCTTGTATAATAATATTTTAGAGTTACTTGTATATATTGACCCCCCTCCTCATAGTCTTTCTACTCAAAACACTGGTCGAACTTCCGGTACCGTGGGGTGAGGTCATGAGAACGGACCTTTTAGGGTTCCTACCTCCTTGGACCATCCGACGTCAGGTACCCCAGCGCTTCTCAGTCTGCACTGACTCGCTGAAGTGAAAGTGAAAAGTGAAAGTACGTAACCTCTTCCTTTACCGTTGGGTGAGGTCACAAGAACGGACCTCTTAGGGTCCCTGCCCCCTCGGACCACCCGACGGCAGATACCCCAGCGTGTCTCAGCCTGTGCTGACGTCGCTGAGTCGTCGTCGTCGTCGAGAATAACGACGAGGTAGACGTGCAAAAGGACGTCGTCGACGCTCCTCTGCGCTCCGCAGGTTCGTCTTCAGGAGGAGAAGTGGAGTCAGAGGGAGTGGAAACACAGGGGTACCCTTCCCTTGACTGCGGAAGGAGGGGAAGGGGAAGTAGGGATTAGGTCTGAACTGAGGAGACCAAATAGGAACTCGAGACCGTCTGCGTACTGAACCCCGGGATGACACAGGAGGAAGGTTCCGCCGAAACGAACCAAGAGTAAGCTCATCTCTAGCCATCCTGGTACCCAGTGCTTCTCAACCTGTGCTGACTCACTCACAGTGAAAGTGAAAGTACCCATCCTTAATTACGGACTTAGTAGAAGAGAAACGACGGGATACGGAAGGGAGGAAGTCGGGTACGAAAGAACCACCCTTTTACTACTGAGCGAAACACTACACATTCACTATTTTACAGTTTGTTCTTTAAACTCTTTACTATTGGGTTCTGAACCGTCCTCTTTTGGTGTAAACTTTCAGAGGCCCACTATCTCCTCTCATTGAACCCTGGGTCCTTAGTAGATTTTCTCAACTTACTTACACGTTGACGTGGAAGTCATAAAACGTGCGACTGAACCCAGTCTCAGTACGTTTGAACCTTTCAGAGATATGGGACCCGTCTACGAGACACGACTCTCGGATTTACGGAGGGAGGAGGACCTGTGGAGAGGGTGGAGACGACCCTTCACGACTACCTTCACTGGAAGGTCCGATGTCTTCCAGTACTTTCTTTCACTTTCTATCAGTGAATTAACACACGTTGTCTTCCATTATGGAACGACAATAAAGACAGTCTACTCTGTTCGGTACGGTTGAGTTAAAACCAAGACTCTAGACCGTGTATTTCTTGAATTTTACTGGGTTTGAGACACTTACCACACTTTCCCCACAGAGGATTAACGAGTCTTAGTATACCGTCGGATGGGACTTCAGTAACGAATTTATTGGACGATTGACTTTATATAACTGTACTTGATAGTTGTGTTGTCGAGGGATGTCAGGTAAGGTTCGAGAAGGACGAGGATTATTCTCCAAAGAACACACAGAACGAAACAGATATAATACGAAAGATTATAACGAGGTTTGGTATTAACCTAAATCTTTTCCCGATACCCATAGTGTGTATTACATACGATAAACGATTCTGAAATTAGTATGACACAAATGAGGAGACATGAATCAAAAACATGGGTTACAGAAGTACTCTCATAAGTAAGTGTCATGTATAAAGAACAGAAATACAAGGACAAGAAACTAAGCTCACATAACTAATATAAGGAGACTATCAAGATGAACTACTTACGATACCGTAAGTGTGACCACCATTTCTTAGACAGTCGGTTACGTTCTCTGTACCCAAGGTAGGGACCCAACCCTTATAGGGGACCTTCTCCTTTACCGTTGGGTTAAGGTCAGAAGAACGGACCTTTTATGGTACCTGTCGTCTCGGAGTAGCCGATATCAGGTACGCCAGTGTTTCTCAGTCTGTGTTGACTCGACGACTCGTCTCTTCCGTTACCGTGGGGTGAGGTCATGAGAACAGACCTGTTAGGGTACCTGTCTCTTCGGACCACCCGACGTCAGGTACCCCAACGACTCTCAGCCCGTACTGACTCGATGAAGTGAAAGTGAAAAGTGAAAATACGAAACCTCTTCCTTTACCGTTGGGTGAGGTCACAAAAACGGACCTCTTAGGGTCCCTGCTCCCTCGGACTACCCGACGGCAGATACCCCAGCGTGTCTCAGCCTGTACTGACTTCGCTGAATCGTCGTCGTCGTCGTCGTCTCGAGGACTCGTGTATGTGTATGCATGTACACCGTAAGTAAAGGAGAGAAGATGGAAGTAAAGAAGAGAAAGATGGCACAAAAATTAAATAAAAACACCAATTGGTAAATAAGGACGGTACATCAAATATATTAGACAGGAACTATTTTATTGTCACTCGAGTTATGATTGACCGACGAAACATCAGGATGGTTTACTATGAAACTCCTTTTTCTAGCGTTACTTTTACGTCCAACTAAACAGAAACAAAGAAGAGGATGAAATAGGCATAGACTCTCCAACACCTACTCAGAAGGAATTCCGTTCTAGACTCGTACTTCAGGGTGCCACCATTTCCTCTCATTATTTCTCGATAACGATCGGTCTTAGATTAAAATACCGAAAGTTAGGTATTACTAGTAATATTTCACCCGTAAGGCAAATCGTTCATCCTCCGAACGGTCTTGTTTCACTGATGGTTTCCTTACCATCACAAAGGAGACACCCAGAGTCCAACCTCCAAGATATGAGGAAACAACTATACTAATGAATGACAACATTCTAACACCTGAGAAAGAGATACAGAAATAGGGAACGAAAGAGAGAGAGATATCTTCCGTGGGAGTTTATAATCTTTTCGTGTTGAAAGAGCTTCAACTCTAGCACTACCATTTTACTGTTCCCTTCTTGACTGAGGTCTACCGTAACACGTACCTTCACTTAAGTATTCTCTTGGCAGTCCCTCACTGAAAACGATATTCCGAAATACAAAATTCCTACCCTTAGTAAGTCACTGAAACCGACATAAATTTACAAACACCTAAACCGTCTCAAGTTTTAGACAAAGCGGTTCACGAAAAAAAAAAAGGACGATTAAAACTCCAGGTACTCATAAAGTACCCTTTGAATTTAACGTATACCCTAACGAAATATTAAATCGATAGGTAAGTAGACATATCCTGTAAGCTCTTCTAACCACTCAGAAGAATTTTTATGAATCTTCCTTTCCAACCATACCAGACTACTAATTTACTCGATATCAGGAGTTTCTGACCTCGACTAAAGTTTTCAATTAGAGATATTGATAATTTATCTGAATCTTTTCTCGACCAGAGGAAAGTAAAATAATAGTTTGTAAAAACATAGACTTTTCACACATACACACATATAATCTGACGACGACGACGACGACGATTCAGCGAAGTCAACACAGGCTGAGACACGCTGGGGTATCTGCCGTCGGGTGGTCCGAGACGGTAGGGACCCTAAGAGGTCCGTTCTTGTGACCTCACCCAACGGTAAAGGAAGAGGTCACGTACTTTCACTTTTCACTTTCACTTCAGCGAGTCAGCACAGGCTTAGAAGAGCTAGGGTACCTGACGTCGGGTGGTCCGAGGAGGCAGGTACCCTAAAAGGTCCGTTCTCATGACCTCACCCCACGGTAACGGAAGAGGCCATATAATCTGATCTGTCAAAGTTTGCCTCTCTTGGCACAGTATTCTATTATTACGGGAAAAGGTTCGTACGTCCCGACAGATACCACTTCGACCTTTACCCGGACTAAAATGGTAATGGTAGAGTCTAGTGAAAATTATGGTTTACCGACAAAATAAGTCAGGAGGTAAATAAATTAATAAGAAAGTTGTAAATAATTCGTCGTAAATGATATAGTTCTCCAGGTTCAGTGACACAAAATTCGAAACACCTTAAATTTTAAGCTAATCTTATACTGAGTACGGGATCTTCCCACCTCTAACATAAATAAATAAACAAAACAAATGAGCCGACTTAGACCAGAATCGACGCAGTAGAAAGTAACGTTGTGTACCCGAAAGATCAACACCGTATGTACGTCCGGACCAACGACGGGTCATACACCCTAGGATCGAGGGGTTGAGCCCGACCTTCGGAACAGGGGGTGTGATAGTCCTTCCAAAAATTGGTGACCTGGTGGTCTTTTCAGGAACCTAACTCCAATAAAATTCGGTCCATCGTTCGTGAGTTAGTCTTCGGACATTGTGACTGAACTTCCGTCAAACAATCCTCCACGTTTCCTCCTTCACGGACCAAAATAGGGTCTCCGGGTCCTTTGGAAGTCCCCCACCGCGACCCCACAACCACTACAAACAACGACAAAGGTCCACCCACTCACCCTTCCCACCTCGTCCCGAAAGGTCTTTCCAGACTTTTCGTGCATTTTGTCACTTCGTGACCCCGTGCAAGTTCCCTATGGTCGTTCAGATCCCGACAGTCTCTCGTCCCTTTCTTTCTCTTCGTCCCAACTCTTTACCCACCCCCGATTACACTCGGGAAATCCGTTACGAAGCTAAAATAGACACATCGTGATTTCTCAGAACCTTCCTTAAACAATAAAGATGTCGTACAAAAAATTTTTTACCCAACTTTACAAAAGAATATAGAGACAAAATGAGATGTCACAGGAAATTTAACAAAAAAAAAATTGACTTCCTATTAACGAAATGTCATAACACAACCGGAGACGGTACGTAGTCGTAAGGAGATGTCACAGAAAGGCTCTTCAGACACGAAGACAAAGTACGTCCAGACTCGACCTCCCGGCGAACATGTCAGGACCGACGCAGAATAGGTAAGAGGAGCTGAAGATACTTTTCAGGAAGTCCTTGGAATGTGACGACCCCATCGTCAACGTCTTACACTATTACCACCTAAAGGTGGTTTCTCAAACGTAATACTGTCTTTACAACGAAAAGGTTTCATGAAAAAAAAAAAAAAAAAAACACCGACGTACCGTGTACTCTAGAATCAAGAGGTTGGTCCCTAAACTTGGATACGAGGGACTTCAGCTTCACCTTCACACCTCAGAATTGATGACCTAGTGACCCCTTCAGGGAATAAAAATTTCGTTATATTTTAAACAGAGAAGGAAATTCAACCTCTTGAGTACACACTCGAGACCTACTCGTACAGCGGACTCGTTTGTGCTGTCATCACTGTTCCACCGAAAAAACTTCCGGTCGTTAACCACAGCCCCCCTTTCAGTCTCTTCACCTTGTAATCGACACATAGAGATCCGTGAAACGTCTGCAAGGCCCGTCTCCTTTCGATTAGTCCTCTGGACGTACCCCTCTCTCCGCACAATAAATTAATCGAAATGTTACCCGACTGAACTTCCGTGCACCACCAAAATTATCTCCGTCTATCTACAGGAAAAGACGTCCGGATTAACAACCCCTTTTCGTCCCAGAAACAAGTCTGTGTCGTACTCCCGAGACTAGAGAACCTCGGGTCCCGACGGGACGAATATTAAAATCTGTCTCGGTAAGTTCCGACGGGACATCTCTTTTCTTCTTGTTCTTGTCATAACACACACGTCCTAGGTACGGGTTTGGAGGGGTTTCAGTGATTCTTTTTTTTCTCATTCACTCTCCTGGGTCGGAACAGGTAAAATTTCATAAAGAAGCAGTAAACAAACGAGACCAACAACCTTTCCCGTCCCGATGTGAAATTAGTCGAACCTCGACTCCACCCTACTGAATTGTGAGAGTCTTTAGGTTAATTCAGGCGAAAGGGTCACTATGCCGCAAGTAGAACGGTTTACCTCGTCCGTTGAGCGCTCCTCTGAGACAACACAAGGTACGACGGTCGGAAACGGCCGGTCTACGGTCCGTGCCCGCCACGGTCTTATGTTTAAAACATCGCCTACGGGGATTTATTGTCTCAGAGACGACGACGACTGACCACCGCACTCCCCGTTCCACCTTACAGAAAGGAATCCAAGTCGACCAGTCGTGTTCACCACTGTGTCGTGTGTGTTGTGAAGTAGACTTAAGGTCCTCCGTTCAGCCTCGAGCCCACCCCCAACCCCCGCCGAAGCTCCCAGGTCTTAATACATTGATTTAGACGTACTCATGTCGCGTCAACCCGAAGGGACTACCGAGTCACCATTTCTTAAACGGACGGTCACCTCCGATACTTCCAACTAAGGACTCAATCCTTCTAGGGGACCTCATCCTTTAACGTTGGGTGAGGTAACCCTTTAGGGTAACAGGTACCCTTTAGGGTACCTGTCTCCTCGGACCGCCCGATGTCAGGTACGCCAACGTTTTTCAATCCGTACTGACTCGTTGACTCGTGCGTTTGTGCGTATCAGTCTCTGTCTTCAGGTCCAAATGTCGTGTTCAACAATCCTTTGAAGACCGACAGTCTTTCTTCTACCCTATTGTGTTCTTTTCTGAAGACTCTTCACTTACGTCACCATATGACCCGTGATCAAACCCCTCTCGAGTTCGTCGTTCTGTGTCCCGTACTGGACTTCGCACACACATTCTAAGACGATTGAACCACTGGTCGGGTTTTCGGTTTATCACTCCGGTAAACGAACCCTAGAATAATACGAGTCAAACATACTTTAGTGACTTACCCATAGTTTGTATGTTGGACCTCGTCCCTCTTGGGTCCTAAGGTTCCTCAAATGAAATCTCCCACAAATAAGGAGAGACGTACCGATCATACATTGTATCGACGCTGGTATGTAAATCTTGAGGGTCTTAGTATAAAGTGTAGACACATTACCGTCAGTTGGGGGAAAGTAGGTTTCCCCAACCACAGACCTAGACACACTAAATGTACGAGTCTGAATTTTAATATAAATAAAATTATGATATAGTACTGAAATTAAGGACCTCTTCCTTTACCGTTGGGTGAGGTCATAAGAACGGACCTTTTAGGATACCTACCTCCTCGGACCATCCGATGTCAGGTACCCCAGAGTTTCTCAGTCTACGTTGACTCGCTGAAGTGAAAGTGAAAGTGAAGAGTACTGAAACTACCCTGGTGATACAGGGGTAGAGAACCTAATTGAAGGTACTTTTAAAATACCAGTGGTTTAGGTTTCAGTTGTAGAACTAAAAAATTCTACTTATTATCGTCGTTTTACAGCAACCCACGAATAAGACACCATCTATGTCACGTTTACTGAACCGTGTTTAAGTTTGAGACAGTTACCCGTGACACTAGTGGACAAAATGTCCACTTCTCTGACTCCGATTCCGGTTCCCTGACTCTTGACATCTTTCCGGTTCGACTGTGTTTGAGAACAGGTGGACTTCGGTTCGAACACGGGAATTGGTGAGATGGGGAACGGAGAAGTCAAGAAAATCTCTAATTTACGTAACGAATATCAATCTTTTGGTTTCGGACTATCGATTAAACCGTTTTTTTTGATGTCCAGAAACATACCCTATATATATATATAAAAAAAAAAAATTACTTCTGGTGCAAAAAGAATTCAGAAATAACTTAAACAATATCGTAACGAAGACCAAATACAAAATACGAAACCAAAAAACCCGCGCTCCGGTACACCCAACAAACCTTAACAGGGAATGGAGGTGTGGAGTCGAGGTAGTGTAAGTTAAAATTTTTTTTTTTATGAGAGGACCTCTCTTTTACAAACGAGTGACTTTGCCCTCACATACACCTACGATCCAGAAAGGACCCAGACCCAACCACCAACGGTCGGTAGACCAGAGAAAGTTCCGACACCTTAAGGGACTTTCTTATCAGGTATTAGAAAAACTAAAAAGTTTTAAGACTTGTAATAAATCTTAAAAATTAAGGACCTTTCCCTGGAGAGGACCCTTGGACGGTGTTCTCTTGGCCGGACGGCCAACGCGAAAGGAGGGTGCAGGGGACGGTCGAGGGGTTGGTCGACGCGCGGGAGGAGGGACGAGGGAGGGAGGAGGGACGAGGGAGGGGTAGGGGTCGCCCAGGGACCACCGCGAACGAAGGTGGGTTTCGGAAACACACTACTTCAGAAAGTTCTACCAAAGGGGCAGACCCCTTTTGTGCACAAAGACTAGTCAGACTACTTTATGTGAAGGTAATTCTTTATTGAAGAGACCAAAGGTGAAAAGAAGGAAGAGGTGGAAGGGATAGTAGAGTCTCGGGGGTTGTGAACCTTCATGAAGAGCCTGGACTGACTAATTTACCGCGGAAGAACATGTAGTGTGTGTGGCCGAATCGGAGAGGGGAGAAGTAGTTCCGTTTCCCTCTTCCCAAAAGTAACATGTCCTCGGTTAGGTCTATCTACTCTACACTCGGCCCAGAGAAGGTAGAGTACGCAGTAGTGGTCCTGGTAGGCGAGGGAAGGCTGAGGAAGTGAGACCCACTGCGTTACACGGCTCACTCGGGTCGACCGAGAAACATTCAATTTATCCGCAGCAGAGAAACCGGGACTTCTCGTCTCTTAATTTTCCCTCGACAGTAGGGTCTCTTCTCAACTGTATAGGGAAGAACTCCGCCAAAAAGTTGACAGTTGAGAATAGTCACCGTATAAACCACGAGTCATGTAACATTTACACTTATTACTGTGACCTATGGGATCTAAACAAAAATACCTATATACCAGGACACATAAGTACTTTGAGTCTAAGACACGTGCACAAGACCCCTTGTCATGTGTACGTTTTTCTCTGAAATTTGTCGTTCCCTGAACTTAATCCCGAGACGCAAGGTGAAAGAGACGATGATCCAAGTCGTAGTCGATTCCCTTTCACTTCAGCGAGTCAGCACAGGCCGAGAAACGCTGGGGTGCCCGTCATAGGACGTGGTCCGAGGAGGCAGGTACCCTAAAAGATCCGTTCTCATGACCTCACCCAACGGTAAAGGAAGAGGTCCCTTAGAAGGGCTGGGTCCCTAGCTTAGGTCCAGAGGGCGTAACATCTGTCTGCGAAATGGTAGACTCGGCGGTCCCTTTAGGTAGTCGATTCCCTCCCGAACATATTTAAGTAATATTGGGTCACTACACCACTTCACCTCCTACGACTTCACCTCTCTCCTCATCTACGGACTCACTCTATAAATATCCACTGTCGAAGTTTCTTACAAGACAAAGGACTGATCATTCTACAAGAGGCATATTGTGTGAAGTAAAAAAAGACCCCGGTTAAAACACATTAATCGAACCTCCTTCACTATATTTTACTACACACAAGGATTAAGAGTACCGTCGATTTTCCGTTACCACCTGGGGATGGTTTGGGTAAAAAAGGAACTAAAGATACCAACTTTTAGTCGGACGAAAAGGAACTGTCGTATCAGTACTGGGTAGTCCTCCGTATTGATTAAATCACGTTCCTCCACAGGAGTCGGTACCAGGTCGGTCGGTCTCTCCAGTCCACAAGAGAGACACAGAAATACGGTGGACGATCCACCATTGTCGAGTCAACTGAAAGGGATAGAACAGGAAGGAGTAGAGGAGGGTTGTGTAGGGGATATCTCCCACGGATATCATACCAGTTTGTTAAAAAATTTTTACGTAACAAAGACCCCTGGACTGTTTAATATCATTTAAACTCTTCCACTTCCCTTACTGTAACCTGAGGGATACTTCACAGATCGAGAAGAAGGAGTGTTTCTACCTCTTTTAACCCAAGTAGAGTACATAAGAGAATCGACTCATTACCTAGGTCCCTGAGACTTAGAATGGAAATACTATTAGTCACTTTATTTCTACGTTGAATTCAAGTCCTTAAAGACTTCTGACAAAGACTGTTTTACTTGTCATACGACACATATTCAAGTCTGACTACTGTTGTTTTACTGACCAAACAAAAACACCAATTCGGTTTGCGGTAAATAAAAAAGTGTTTGTTGATATAGGTACTTATGCGGATACTTTTTATTTCACTTATACCACTGGAATCGTTATAAAAGGAAATTCCCGTAGTCTCCGTCCGCTACTCTTGTCCTCAATTTGAACTATTTCTGGAAAAGTCAATTTTTCTCAGTGGACAAATGGAGAAATAGAATTAGTAACCCCTTGAAACTCAGAGTGAAATCTGACTTTTTTCTTCTGGCTATAAACTCAAGTCTCTAGCCATAAACTTTAAAATCCTTCAACAAACAATTAATTTATTAGCCACTGTAAATAACTCGACTCGTGACCGCCACTACTGGTTGATTAACGACAGAAATCCCTCACATCCTCCGTCTACATGTATAACTTTATAAGGGAACCCCACAAGACCCGTGGTCTCCCGTGGAGCACCCCCACCCCACCTTTTAAGAAACATATTTCTTTCACGGGTACAGACTCTTTCTGACTCTTTACGGAAGACACAAACCAAAAGGAGAACTGGTAGGTGACGTAGAAGACACGTCGAAGGAGGGAAGACCAGACTTAGGAAAAGGTCGAACCTGGTGGTAACTAAAGAAACTAACAATAAGGAACTGACAACCGGTGCGTCCAGTTACTTTAGTTACGTCCGTTCCATGGTCTATGTTCTGGTCCGGAGTCAAAGTAAAACCTTTGAACCTCTAAATTCAGGGTCTTACTGTTCCTGTATCTTTACGACACTGCCACGGAAAGACACAAGGGGGAGCGGGTAGGAGGGTAACAACAGTCTTTCCACGGGAGGGGACGAAGGAGACCACCGTAGAGGGGAAAAGGAGAATCTCGATCAGAACAAGGTGACGGTGGACGAAGGAGACGGATTGAACGTCGTAGCTCTTGTCTTACTTCTTTAAGAGGTGGGATGGAGGAGAGGAAGTAGAGATCCCACCATTTCCAATCAGGAAACCCCGTTAACTGAACCGTAAAGGGTTACTTTCCCCCTTTTCTTTTCCTTTCTACGGTGTTATTTTAATAGAATTAAATTCCAAGTCTGATGTTGACGTCTCTTGTAGACAAAACTTCGGACCACAACAGAAACATTCGGTTCTCTTTTCGTCCTACTCTAGTCTACCCCCCGGGAATCGGAAGGTGGTCTACTTTGATGGACGTCAGACCAACACCCCCCCGAGTCCTAGGACAAGAGGACCCCAAGACTCGAGGGGTGGTCCTCGGACCAAGAGACGAGGTCGGTACTATAGTTTCTTGTGACTAAGAAGGTGGTAAAAACGTGTACGGTAACAGGGAGAGGTAGGAGGTCCCTGGTTAAATCCTGTCAAATGTAATCTTAAGTGTGAATTTGATGTACTTGGGTCACCGAGGTCCCATCGGACGTAAGGCGTACTGGGTCCGGGCCTACCCCGGTTTTAAGGTTCTGTCCACGAGTCAAGTAGAGTTCCTTTCCTTGACACCACACCTCCCTTGGAGTCTAGGACATCGGAACTAACCGTCGAGGAGTGGTGGAAGACACACTCGTCTTCAGACTCGACGACGCTCTCTTCATGCACGACAGACTTGACCACCTAAAAGTTTACAGCGGACCAGACACCTACTCCGGGTAGGTAGGGTGTAACAACCCCGACGTCTACGTCGACTTACCCAGCATTAATGTCGGATTTCTTTGCCGTCTGTCGCTACTCGGTCGCTACTCGGTCGGGTCTGGGAAAGAGAGGAATTCGGGTACGGTTTGACAGAGGGCGTCCCTTACGATCACACCAATGGGACGTCGCACGCACGGGCTTCAGTTGGGTAGGTCCCGTCTCCTCTGACAATCTAAAGGTCTTTAGCTCAGACTCGTAGAGAGACAAGGATACAAACGACATAGGACGAAGCAAAGAGTTCCCACGGACCCTTGTCTGGTTTGGCTTACTGTCACTCACTGAACGGGACGTCACACCATAGACATTTGGGTTCCTCTGCGGGTTCGACACTTTACTGTCAGAAAAGAGTTGACAAACCGGAACCCGTCTTACTGAATAAGCGAGTCTCAGTAAAAAAGGAGACCTCTATCGTCCCGACTTGAAATAGAGATTCTCTCAGGTAGATTGATATTGTACACTGTTTCGGTTCTGGATTCCAAAACAGAGGTTTCTCCGTGGCGTTCGTATAAGAAAGACTTGGACTGTATGTCGAAACGGCACTGAAAATTTATGTTCAGACGTCAAAGGAGAGGGTTGGGTCCGTCATGGTCTTATAGACTTCCCTCCAGGTTCGACCCGTCCAAGACTCCCTCACCCAACCTCTCTAAAAATTTTTAGTCTAAACTAGCAAGAGGATTAGATAAGTATTCTGTCAAGCCCATTTATCTCCCAGGTGGAATGAGACGTTCCCCCCACCGGTACCTCTTCTATAAAAAAACACTAAAGAGGATGCAGGATGGTAGATGCACGCACATACGAGTCATCGAGTCAATACAGACTGAGAAACTCTGGGACACCTGACATCGGGTGGTCCGAGGAGACCCGACAGCGTCCGTTCTTATGACCTCGACCAACGGTAAAGGACGAGGTGCCCCTAGAAGGGATGGGTCCTTAGCTTGTGTGTGGAGGACGTAATCGTCCGTCTAAGGAATGGTGACGCACTAGACCCTTCGGGTAGGGTGACAGATAACCGAGAATTTTCGTCATTGTCACTAATTTGAAATAAACTCGAGAAAAAGGACTGGACCTGTGACACGATTAAGAAAGGACGTAATAGAGTGCATTTAGGAGGTTCGTTGGAGCGAAAGTTGTCCCTTCCTGATCCAAACCCTAACAAATTTCCTGAAGACACCTCATTAAGTCGAGCAGTCACCGAGTTCGACCTTAAAGTCAGACTCAGAATAAGGTCTCAAATCCGATGAGTCCGAGGAGAACCAAAATAGGACCTCTTGAAAGGGTCCCGTTTGTCCGGGGTTCAGGAGGGTAGAGGCGTCGGGCGGGAGAGGAGGGTCGAAGGGGGGAATGAATAGCGAGTAACAAATAACATGGAAGATTTGTTATCAATTACTCAGACATAATGTGCCAGTCCCCTCTCGGTCCCCACTAAAAATAAGGGACTTTGTCCCTACTCCAACACTGTGTTTTTCCAATTCACCGAAGCCACTCCAGTGTCTCGGTCGGACGTCAGTCGCTGTCGGGTCGAACTCAGGGGGCGAACCCAAGGACTTGACTGGGATTCCGGAAACCCGTAGGCTCAAATTAATTCTCTCAAGGAAATTAAAAGAGGTCAAAAGGTAAAATACCGTCGAACTATTGCCATCTATACCTTCGGGGTCCGTAGAAAGAGGGACGTCCCACGAAAAGTCACTGAGTTGAATAGTGTCTCTTTGATGAACGAAATCTCAATTCGAAATCTTCGGACAAAGACACACACTGTCCCACTGACAACGGAAAAATAAGAGTCTCTTTCTGTTGGTGTTTGCGTTTCGCCCTTCCAACAATTAACTTTTGAAAAAAAAAAAAAAGAAGAATGTAAATTTGGTCATTTAGCAGACACTCAGTATTTGAACGAGACCTAATCGGCAATCGCCAGACCTACAAAAGCGTGGATGGAAATTATTTCACATAAAATCGAATGTTGAGACTCTAAGAAGTCAAAAACCAGTTCTACGCTCTTTATCTGTTAAATAAGGTGATGTGAAGACCTCTCCCTGTCAGAAGTCCTAGAAGGTCCTAACAGATTTTAATCCACATAAAAATATAAAGAAAAAATGACTATGACGTCATGTCATCTCCCTCCTCCTATTTTCTCTTTGAAAAACACAAAATGTATGAGGTACAAAAACTCCCTCAAGAATGTTTTTCACTGTCAAAAGAACCACAGTAATTACAGACTGAGGTGTGGGGACGGGGAGTTGCGGACTACAGACAAGACTTGGGAAGACTGTACTACAGAGATCAGACTCCTTAAAGTCGCCAACGACCCACATTAAGGGATTCAGAACCCTTACAAACTTCTATGTTAAGACAAAAGAGAGTCCACATCCTTCTTGTCTGACGACGTAATGTTCGTTTTTGTTTCAGTAAGGACCAACTAAAGAGAACTCACGGAATTTTTCGTCTATCCCAGAACTTTGTTGGACGGGTTCCCCGACCTTCCGTTTCGAGTCGACTGGAACAAAATAATTACCCTTTTGACTCCGTGATTACTTGGTCTCACCTGTCCTCACGACCCCTTATCTCGAATACTAGTCGGTTCGGTTTCCAGTCTGGATCTCCGTCCAGACGTAAACAAATCGAGTAAAAGTGTTCGGGATTCATAGTTTGAGTGAGTTGGAAACATAACTCTTCGAAACCACCGTTTCATTTTCAGGGATCACTGATCCCTCCACTATCAAGTGACGAATGAATGAATGCACACACGAGTCCGAAAACACACACACACACAAACTGAGAAACGTAGGGGTACCTTACATTGGGAGGTACAAGGAGGAGACAGGTAACCTAATAGGACCGTTCTTATGACCTCACCCAACGGTAAAGGAGGGGGTCCTCTAGAAGGGATGGGTCCCTAACTTGGGTACAGAGGACACCGAGGACGTAGCTGTCCGCTTAAGAAATGGTGGACTCGGTGGACCCGTCGGACTATCAAGTGTTAAGTCACTTATAAATAACTCACAGATGTTACACAGTCCGTGGTACGTTCCGTGACAAAAAATCCTATATCATTCTATGTTTCACCTCCCGTACCGTTGGGTGAAGTCAAAAGGACGGACCTCTTAGGGGTACCTGTCTCCTCGGTCCGTCCGATGTCAGGTACTCCAGCTTTTCTCAGTCTGTGTTGACTCACTGATTCGTGTCGTGTGTACTATGTTTATAGTAGAGTTCAGGTATCCTTATAAATCTTTTTTTAGACGAACACAGGATGTCTCTTATTTCTAAAGTAAATAACTTTAATAGTCTAATTGGTACACGGTAGTAACGTCCGGACTAACCCAAGGAGTTTAGGGTTTATACATTTTTTATGATATTGAGACAGGTATAATTCACGAGGAACAGAAATCCCTTCAAAGTGGGTCTACCCTCCAACCTACATATTGAAGACGATTGTAGTAATAAGTGTTGACCGGAGGACGTCCCATTGAAAGGATGTCAGCCACCACCGGGGACCGATAGAGGGTTTGGGGTAAGGGACTAAACATGTCAGTTTGGAAAGTTCGAAGACACGAAGTCCTGACCCAATATTTCCTACTGACTGTTCAACTCGACAGTAGTAACTCCTTGACTCCCTTATTTGAAGGGGGTCACGACCTCACCTGTTACAAAAACCTAGATAGTATCCTCCGAGAAACTCACAGACTAGACGTCCCTACCCCCACCAATCGTCACAAATCCGATCGGACCTTTCTTTCGACTCTTTTCCTGACTCCCTCTCTCTGTCCTGAACGAGACTCTTTCGACGTAAACTTTATCTTATGAGTATGGACCTAATTTTTTTTACGGTCGTAAAGGAATTGTATTGTAACTATTTTCGTTGAGGACTAAACGTGTCAAGAAAAACGACTACATAAGTGTCACCCATTCCGTCCTAACCAAGTTCTAGAAAGAACCGACGAGTAAACTTACACGTTTACGTGTTAAGTAAGTACGCGACAAAGAGGGTCGAAAAGGGTCCTAGACTACCCAGACAAGAACAGTAGACCCCCGGTCGCGACAAAAGAGTATGGAAAACCTTTGTGTCGACCTACTGTTGTTAGGAAACAGATAGTCCGAATGGGGGCATGTTTATGAAATGTCTCAGTGATCTTCTGCTCGTATTGGACTTCAAACTTGGTCCTCGGGCTCTAAAGTCTAAATAGAAGAGAAGGACCGAGGAAGGGAGAGACCGACACCCTTTGGACATTTAATGATATGAAGTTCTCCTGTTTTGACCTCAATCTACTCCATTCGTCCACACAATTCTGAATAGTCTCCGACTCCAATGTCAATATTGGTACACCACCCTCAAGTTGTATACGAATCTTTAGTCCTTTGTCCTAATTTTTATCGAAGGAGACTCCAACAAGTCCCTCTAAATACAAATGAGAAAATCAAGTAGTTTCTATCCATAGTTACGGACCGAGGGCTATAGACATGGACACAGATCCACACGTGGAGACCCAGATGACGAACTAAACAATTAATCCTGGTTGAGAGAGGCAAATATTGGTTACGCGGTCACCGTTTGATAATTAATGCGTCCCCAGTACAATCGCATAGGATTCACAGACCCGAAGGGTTTACCTTTTCCCCCGACTTTGACACAAAGACAGTACCAACACTTACTATATGAGGTCTTTAAAGTTTGGTGTCTCGACACGTAGTACAAAATCTGTCACCGTTATCCTCCCAGCAGTCCAAATAGATCATCTCTTAAACACTTTCTTTTCTGTTTTGAAACCGGTTACCACTATATTAATCTCATTCTCTTGGTGACGACATCCCTTTGACCTTCAAGTTCCTTCGGGTCCCGACCTAAGGTCAAACCCCGGGGCCAAGAACTGAAATGATTATGATATGATATCTTCAGCAACCCGGAAACAAAACCCCAGAGGTCCTCCGTCGGAACCCGAGGTAGGAATGGTCACCGTCGATCTAAGAATAGTTCCCGTCGAGTGAAGAATTAACTAAAGAATTGCTACTGCGCCCACCCGAGACCCTTTTAGCTTCCGAGGAGGTCGTTATGTTGGGGCTAGGGACTCAGTGATTCACCGGCCTCAGGTCGTAAGGGTCTCGGGAAACTCCTGTGACCGAGCCTCGGGGAACGAGCGTGCGTGCGGGGAGGTAGGCGACGGAGTGCAGGACACACAGTCAGAAACACTTACTTACTACCTGTGCGTGAACCTTTTGATACGGCGAGGGCCCTCCCCCGCCCTCGCCCACTGGTTCAGGAGTTCTTACGCACCTCTTAGTCTACCTGAAAGGGTTTGACGGCCCCACCGGGCCCGTGATCGGTCGGGCGAGCGAGGCCCGAGAAGAGGGGGTTCATCCCCCGAAGCGCCGGGCGGCCGAGACGCGCGCCGAGGGTCCGCTGGGCCGACGTTCCGCGCTCTTCGGCTCCCGCGCCACCCGCGCCTCCCGGGGCTCGAGGCGGGGCGAAGGAAAGCCAAACCCGGCACCGGTCGCTAACCGGCTCCCAGGGCCCGGGGCGGAGGGCCGGCGCGGGCGGAGAGCAGCGGGGCGGGGAGCAGCGGGGCGGGAACTCAGGGGGGCTGTGGGGGGAGGGCGGGCCGTCTCTAGGACCCCCACCCCCAGCCCGCGCGTCTGGGTGCCGGGCCCGGGCCGCGGCGCTCGATGCGGGGTTTCTCCTCCCCTTTCGCGCGCCCGCTCCCTCCCTCAGCCGAGACCTCTCGCTCCCGCTCGCGTCCGCCGACGGGCGCCTCTCCTCCCTCGGCCCGCGCCTGCTCCTCCCTCGGCCGCCCCGCGTCCGCTCCGCCCCTGGGCCGCGCGCGCGTGAAAGGGCGTTTCACGGTTGATGGGGCCTCTCTCAAGGCCCGCGAGTGGAAGACCCGCGCCCTGTTTCAGTCGCCTTTAAACTCTAAAATTTCTTCTTCCAGGCTAAGGGGGCAGGGGAAAGGGGACAATGAGTAAGGGTAATTTTTCTTTTTGTTCTTATTGTCGTTTGAGCGAGATCGGGGCAGACAGGGGGGAGGGGTGAGGACCGTGGTACTTCCGCCGGCAGCTAGAGTTTGGCTGAGAGTGGTAGTAGTTCTGCCTTTTTCACCTATACCTCGAAAAGGGGAGGGGCCCACTCACCACTGACGGCTCCGGGGGGTTGGGGTCGGGAGCCGGAGACCGGACCCAGGGGAGGTGAAGAGGGGGACACTAGAAGGGAAGGTCCGTTCACCACGCAAAGACGGGGTCGACGATTCGTCCGCTACGACCACCGTCGACCTTTCTACATCTGTCCTCCTTCTCGACCTGACAACCACCGGGCTATGGAAACAACCCCCACCACCACCACCATAAATAAAAGTGTCGACACAAAAACACTCATCACCCTTTTTCGAAAATCTTACAGGTCGTGGGGGTAAGGACAAAAGAATAAAAAGGTTTACTCGCCCTTGGGAGACCGGAATAAGGAATTGCAATCACTCCCACCTGTGACGGCGGATCCTGTAGTAGGAGACTGGGACGGCTGTAGCGGGTCTCAACCTCGATCTACCTCTCGGGACCCCTCATTCTCGGGTTTCCCACAGATTGACCGACCGGAAGTTCGTGTAAAAGTTTACAGGACGGAAGGACTCGAGCGGACAGTGTACAAAAAAACGACAGATCACAGAGAAAAGCCCCAACTCCCATACCTCTACCTACGTCTCGACTTTACTAGTAGAATTGATCCCTTTTGTAGGGGTAAGACAAATACGTCCAATGAAGTAGGTAGAAAGATTAGATGGTAATTAAAAAGGGAACGATGGATTCTAGATACCCTTTTGGAGGGTTGTGGTTTACACTAAAACCCAGAAACCAACCACACAATAGGTCGAGAACTTAAACGTCTTCTTTCCCTATCCTTTCTTTAAAGTCAAACAGAATCTGTGTCAAAAACCACGACTCGTCGAATTACCTGAGACCGTGAGATCTTAAAGACCTTATTTCGTCAAACTCTTCTTTTCTACGAAAGAAAGTCCTATCCTTGACGGTCGACAGGAATTCTCGAAGTACTAAAACCTCCATTTCCATATATCTTTCTACATTTTCCTGTTCGACTACGAAAACCTTTTATTAATTAGTGTCATTGTCCGTCGAGACAACATAGACTACTAGTTATTCAAGTCGGTCACGCCACCAATTGTCAAAAAAACGGAGGTGACATTAATCAACAAATAAAATTGGGAAAGAATTAGACAAATTTGAAAATTGTGTTCGGTCCGACTTAAAACAATAAACTTCTAGAAAGTCTCTGGAATTACTTCTGTGTCGTCACCCACCACTAAAGAGAATCTGGGGCATTGTGAGTTCGGGTCCCAAAGACCCAACGAGGGACCCTCCATGTCTTTCTGATTCTGACAACAGTGTCTCTACGACTCTACTTGATCTTGGAACCTCTGTAAAGTCCGTGTCTCTCGATGTCAAATCTTTACTACGACCACACTACCACCGGAACCCCCGACTCCCCACCCGCAACAATTTCTTCGGTCTTATTTAAGAGAATCAGGGTTAACTACGATTGGTAAATATCTCCTTCACTTTCCTCTTAAGGGTCATTTCTGTCTAGAGTTGATTACGGAGGAAAAGAATTCATACCGAACAAATATACACAAATACCCCTTCTCTGTCTAAACCAACAGACCCTTTATCGCACACCTAGACAGTCAAGTCTTTGGATGTCACCTAAACCACACGACCCTTCCTTTTTCCCGGGGGATCGTTGTGTACAAAATCTAGTGTCATTTGTCGCCTTCGTAAAACCCCCTCACAAAATCATTTATAATCTCCAAAATTCATCTACTACGACAAGACAACCAATAACTATTTTTATTTAGGACTCGTTCATTGATAAGAATCGAAAGGGTAGACATTCTACCCCTGTCACTCCGGATTACGACGTCAGTAGTGGTAATATTATTGGTTTAAATGTCACAGGAAGGAAACGTTTTACCAAATGTACGGAGACTAGACTAAAACAGTTGTCGGAAGTCATGTTGTTTTAAAGTCGACTAGTTTCTTTAACCCTTCAGAAGTCGGTAAGTAACATTACTCTAAACTAAAGACCACGATAGAACCCTTTTGATTTATCTCTTAGAACTTTCATGTCTCGCTTATATTATAGATTCAAACTCCAGCAAAAAAAAGCCCTCTCAATCATCGTATATACACTGACAATATGAGTATCGAGTCTTTCCCTTTATCTCCGTGTCTCTTCCATCCAACGAATGGATTCTTGCAGACCACTCGGTCGTCGAGTTCACGTTATATAGGGGCAAAGATGGAAGAGTCACATGTCAACGGAACTCATTATGACGTTCAACGAAGACATTTCGAACCGTCTCTTTGAAGTCAACTCTGAACTTGAACGTCCACGTCCCCACGTCCTTCGTGACCGGTCCCGACGACCGAAAACAACCACCCTTTTCTGTGAGTGACCGTTTCACCCCTAAACGAAACGGATATTCTGGTATGTCCTGTAAAATTTTCAAATTGCAGAGTATCGTACAGATGTCGACACTGAATTTATAAACGGTCTTACTAAGAAACCGAACAAATCAAAGAATGCACACCTCTGTTGATAAACCCCCTTGACTTGACCAAAGTAATTAATCTGGTCGATAGTGGAGACGTTGGAGGGGGCGTGGTGGGGGGAGGGGGCGGGGCGTTTACATACTCTCGACCTCTCTCTCCGTCCTCCCTCCACCCACAGGGTCGTCCTCGGGTCCCAATAAACGGTTAGAGTCACCGATCCCAGACTAGTTCTTGTAAATAAGTGAAAATAAGACCTAACTCCGGAGTAACCTCAAAACTGTCGAAAATCCCGGTTTACTTGTATATGAACCTTTATTGTAACCGCAACTTGAAGGAAACATTCACATTTCAACGTATATAGTGAAACTAACATTATGTACTAACGGACCAAGAGCCTCGAATTTACCCAATTTTGTTTACGCTGGTGTCTCTCAGACACCGCAAGGGTGGACCACACCTCAAACGACTCTTCCCCACCTCCGACCCACGGTTTCGTTTATGTAGGGTCGGCGAATTAAAAAAGAGAGGAAAGGGTGAAGTGGAAGAACCACTCCACTCGTCATTACGAGTCACTTCTCGTCCTTAAGACTAAGACTTACAAACCAGAAAATGTTCTAACTTTCGTAGTCGGGGGAAGGTTGGGATCTTTTCCGACAGGTAGGGAGACTGGACATAACGGAATCCTCTGTCCTCCTTCGAGGCAGAAGAGGGTCGTGGAAGCCAGTCAGAAACATTGAAGTTGATACGTCTGTTTTTTGCGTCTCGACGGCGCGAGCATCCTAGTGAGAAAGTGGCACAAAGGTCTGGGGGTGCCTGGTAAGAGAAAAGGCTCGTCCCAGAGACCTCGGTCGGGCAGATTAAAACTTAGAGCCAACACGGTGAATGATCAAAACACTGAAACTTGTTTAGAGAGACACAAGGTCGAGGACGTCGACAGCCTACTCATACCAATGGCAAGACGGAGTATCCCAACTACCTTTATAATGACATACGTATAGAAATTTGTCACGACTAGACATTATTGTCGTGTCTTACTGGAACCACTGACATCTTAACCCACCCACCTCCCCCCCATCGAACTTCACAAAATATCCCCGATGTCGACAGAATGCATGGAGGTGATTAGAGAATCAACTCTCCCTTTCTTCTCACTCCAATCTCTCCTGGAAAAGTGGACGGAGTGACTCTAGAGTGTGAGATCAGACACAGGGGCTGTCGTTTGAGTCACTTGGTCCCCTACGAGTCTCCGAGTCCCGTAGAGACCTCGAACTAACAGTCAATGTCCGAGTCTCTGAGTCAATGACACCCACTACCTCCAACAGTCACGACGGACCCTCGTCTCCGGTCCCGTGTAAACATCCCAACTACCTTTACGTCTCTAAAAGTCAATACGTCCCAACTCTTTTCGTAGTACAGGTCAATAATATTTCATAGAGTGTAGAATAAATAAATAAACCAACCGTCTCGAACGTAAGGACCGTAAAAACCAACCAAACATAACGACCCAAAAAAAAACAAAAAAAAAAACAGAGACATTGAAAAAAAGAAAGAATTTCTCTGGTCTGGTGGGACATCCCCCTAGTGGAGGAGGATCCTCTGTCTGGTCGGACTCTGGATGGGATGGTCTCGAGTCGAACGAGACCCGAGGTAGTTTGAGACACGGCTTGACTCTCGACCAATCGCATCCAGTCCTATAAGGTCCTTTCGGTCCGAGGGATAACGTTTCTCGTGTCTATTGAGACACTGTCGCTGTCTCATTAATGTCAGCAACGACCAAACGTCTTAATTAGTGGGTCCCGACACCACCGTAAGGGACTCAAGTTACTTCCATCTAAGGACGGTAAGGGTTCAACATCCCCCATAAAGACTTTGTACATAACTTGGACGCAAAACTTAGTCCCAGAAAGGGTACAGTGTGGGGCTGAGGCCCCATCCCTTGCATAATAGTATAGGGAACAAATCTACACCTCCTCCTATAAGGTTCTATACGTATTAAAGGAGTTTCGAGTTCCAATCTTTAAATGTTTAACTATTCGGAACGCCTCGTAAAATATGTAATCCATTTTGTGGTACAATAAGTGTCTTTCGGTCCCTTAATTTTCTCCGGCGTGAACGCCCCCGCCCCCGCCACGAAACCCTCAAGTCCCCCCGTTCCAAAGGGCCAGTGGGACGTACCGAGGAGACTCAATCCCCCGTTCCCGGACAGACAGGACACTTGAGAGAGGTCCCGGTCGTCAGGTCCACTCAACGAAATTCTTCTACGCATTTCTAAGGTCATTGTGAACGGACTCTAGTGGTTCGTCTCTTGGTCCGAAGAAAAAAAAGGTCACGAAAGGTCTGCCTCTAGGAAAAGAGTGTCCACTCCTGCCCTAACACAAATGAAGGTTCCAACGTAGGAAGGGCCTCGAAGGGGTAAGTCGGACAAAATGGAGAAAGTAGTACCTACGTCGAGACGTACATAGAGTGAGTGTTTGTCTCCCTACTCTCTGTATCTAGTCATTGATCGAACAAAAGAACCAATGTCTACATTAAATTAAAAAGAAGAACATTCCTCCGGTCTCCATGGACGCAATCAACAGACACGTCGTTTATGTAAAATGAAAAAAAAGACGGATTTCACATCTCAAAAGTTCGGGTACAGTACCCAGTCCCGTACGACAAAAACAACAAGTCAGCGATTCAACACAGACTGAGAAACGTTGGGGTCCCTAACGTCGTGTGGTCCGAAGGGACAGGAGGTGACAGAGGGTCTCAAACGTGTTTGAGTACAGGTAGCTCACCTACTGCGATACATTGGTAGAGTAAGAGACGGTGGGGAATGGGAAAATGGAAATTAGAACCCACATAAGACCATGTTCCTTCTTTCAACTCGGTGTCCTACGATGCACTCTGGACGAATGGGACGTGCCGGGTGTCGAGTCTCCCTTTGGCTGTCTGCGGGACCTTCGAATAGGTACCCACTCTAGAACCAAGGAGTCAGTAACGGAATACCCCTCGTAAAAGAGGTATGTCATGGGGACCCGAGGGTGTCAATAGTGTCTCTCGTCAAACAGGGGTACAAAAAATAGGCCGACGAGATCTTACTTTTTAACTAGGGGAACGAGTCTGCCTTAGAGACTACCCTAAATGGTGGGATAAGTGTCGTAAGACCCGTAGGGACCACCGAGTCGCCATTTCTTAGGCGGACGGTCACGCCCTCTTCATCCAAGTTAGGGACTAGACCCTTCTATGGGATCTCTTCCTTTACCGTTGGGGGAGATCATAAGAACGGACCTCTTAGGGTACCTGTCTTCTCGGACCCCTCGAGAAGAGTCAAGTACCCCAACGGTTCTCAACCTGTACTGAATCACTAATTTTGTTGAGAGTCGTAAGAACCAAAAAATGAATGTCGATAATTCGAGAAGAATTGAGTCCCAAGCCTCACAGTTCTGTCAGGGGGTCAGACAGTACGAAGAAACAGTACATAGATGTCGAGGTAAAACGACCTCAACCCAACTTCTCTAGAAAAAGGTCTTGTAATCATGTGCAAAAAGTTCAACGTCTTTGTCGGATAAAGATGAACCGGTGAAGAGACTTCGGGATACGGATAGACACAATGACAAAAGAAAAATTAACACATCAAATATCAGAGGTACGTCTATGTCTTTCTTTAACCGGACATCCCATCCAATGTCGTCTAGGTTAAAGAAACCGTCCCTCGGTACGAATGTCTTTGTGAGTTTTATAACGACAAACTCGGTATTCACAAATAACTAATAAACCGGTCCAAGAAATATAAAGGGTACAAGAAAGGTCAAAGACGACGAACCCTGGTCCGAACAGTGAGCCGTGACCTTTCCACCGAAGAATGACGGGTAGTCGACCAGAGGTAACAGGAAAAAGACATCGCTAAGTAAGACAGAGACTCTTGACATTCTGTGACCGGGCCTACCACGAAATTCTGGGTCACGTCGCAACCTTTCAACATCCGACAACCTGAAGTCTAGAACAACCACACACGAATTTTAAATGGTAGGTTTGACCCTGTGAAAAGTCTCATATTCCCAACAAATCCCTAATATGGTCTTACTCTCCATTTGCATCTCATCCTGAGAGGGGCCTTTGGCCCACGTGTGGGGTATCTGTGACTAAAACCTGTTATCATAAAAATACTATAGACGAGATTCAACGATTAAAATCCCAAAATCCGGTAGGTCTCATTCAATTTTCCTGTTCTCAGTCTCAAACTTCTTTAAGTTCAAGACACACCAAAGGGGGTTGGCACTCAATATAAAAATTTACACAAAAACTGTGTCTTATAAAGAGTCTCGGACCCTTTGTTGATTTTTAGTTGGAGTTTGCGCAAGCTAGATTCGTAAACTTTGGAGAACCATCGAAACCCCTCGAGACGACTCGACAACTAAAGACGAAACGTGCCAAGACGTCTCCTTGACATTCGAAATTCGTACATCCCACACACACACACTTTTACTTAAAGACTCATCCCCCTTTACGGTTATAAAGGGGGACAAATAAAGTAAATGTGCACACTTCTGCTACTGTAAAAAAACACATTACAAATAGGCTCTACTCTTCAAAATGTAACCCTAGTTTTCCCCGTGTGTGTGTGTTTTTTCACACACCACAAAAAAAAGAAAAAAAAAATGGTAATTGTCCCCATTTTTGTTTCCCATTTTTACATTCGGGAAGTAAAAAATCCTACCCTCCTTTCCTTAACCACGTAAATTGGTATCATAGAGAAGAGATTTTTTTCTTCTCTCCACTCCCTCTTTTCTCATTCTTTAATACTTTCCTCATTACTTTCTTACTTTCCTTTATCGTATTTTTTTAATTTCCAAAATTCACTATAAAATATCTGAAAACCCTTTTGAGGGTACACCTGGTTTGTACCGCGAACCCATCCTTAAGGCCAGGTTCACCGACCCACCCATCAGAACCTAGACGACAAAGGTGAGACACAGTAGAAAAGACTTATGAAATATAGGACGTGTTCAGTCCCGTTGGGTCTACCTTGTCAGGGACACGAGGTCCACGAAAGTACCGGTTATCACGTTCTCCTGGTAATGAACTTGAACATCTTCATGCACCCCCAGCCATTAACAAATATAAAAGACAGACAACCCGTTGTGAAGATCCGATCTCATTAAAGGACCCAGTCGAAGTCCCTCTTGTACCCATAAAGTTTTCGTAAACTTTCTCCACGATTTTTGTACCTCTCCTAATAAAATTTATCTCATCACACCCCTCTTACGACTTTCAAACCTCCTTTTCTTTCCGAATGTATTTATACTTCTTATGGAACTAACATCTTTCTCTTCTCTCTTCACAGTGCAGTCCTGGGCGCGTTCTTGGAAAACGTAGAGTCCTACTTAAAACGGAAACTTTTATCCCTCTAAAATTCTTTTCTCGTCACAATAATTTTTCCGAATACTCTCTCGACAACAGAAAAAAAAAAAAAAACCATCGTAATGAAGGGTGAGTATGACAATCAACAATTTTGGAGATATAGTCAAATAGTCTTATTCGCAATTTGGAGTCTCTTCTACTGTCTTAGTTAGTCCATGTATAAAAGTTCCAAGTTTACCTTTTATTCTTAGATCCAGTCCGGTTCCCAAGGATTGGGACCACTCACAAACATCTATGTACCAAAAACTTCACACATAAATCTTTGAGGATGATACACGACCATAATATGTACGTGAGTCAATTTCTATAAAAACACGTTAATGTCAAAACATGAACCTATTAGTGATACTAATAGGTACTCTCACACACTAACTCAGACTACAAGTTTATGGAAAGTCTTTTAGGTGATGTCCCTTAAAAGACACCCTTTCAAAGGTACACAACTGAAAATATGAAAATCATAATTAAAAAGAAAGAGGATAGATAAACTCCAAGGGACGGATCCCAAAAAACAAACAAACAAACAAAATATGTAATACGTAACCAATAGAATAAAGTAATGTTACGATTAATTTACGGACCTTACGTTACTCCTAAATACTTACTATTTCCCTCTGGAGAGTCGGAGGATCCTAATGTAAAACACAAGATTGATTCAGTGTACAGGTGAGACCCCCTGGGTAGTGACGGACCTCTCGGTCTTTCGGACCTAAGATCGATCCCAAAACGTTGGTAAACAGATATACCGGAACTCGTTCATTAAAGGAAAGAGACCTGGAGTCTGAGAAGTGACCACTTTATTTTGAGTTACCTCTTCTGCTGGACATTCCAAAGAGAATTGGGTCTATCAAATACTGAGATTTATCATAAACTTTATTGAGTCCGACACTCTCTCGTACTTTACAGTAAGTTCTCCACTCGTTTTTGCCCCTATAAAAAGAGACCTAGGGGTCTAAGACAATTAGTGTCAAGGCAGGAACTCTACTCAAACTTATGTAGACGTTTCTAATGGCAAGTGGTTCTCTCCGTAACCCCCAACAGGGTCCGGAACGAATGTCAACTTCTTTGCGTACAGACCCCACTACGACCTGGTCCGTACTGCGGAGGGAGAACCAGGGGTAAGTACTTTGTCGAAGGATAAAGGTAGTTGGAAACGATGGAGACGTCGCCCTTCGTCGAGGTCAGACCGCCCACACCCCACCCCCACACCAGACGAGACCTCCTTCCACCCAGGAGACGTCCAGGCACCAGGGTCGACGTAGGGGTCCCGATTGACTCTGACACTTGACTCGGTCTCGACGAAATAGAGTCGACGGAAAGAGTCTCGTGACGAGACCCGTATTTGTCAGCGGAGGACGTCGTCCTTGCGCAAGACAAGTTTCGGTGAGGCCACTCCGGGCTCAGAGGACAAACATGGGTCCTCCCCGGACCAGGGACCGACGACCCGCGAGTCCCTACCCCCAGACCGGAAGGATGTCCCGACCGACGGACCCCTAGGGTCGACGAGACCAAAGGGGTCCAGGTCCTTCGACGCTCATACACGACCCCACACCACTCGCATCCGACGACCGGAAAGTTACCGTCACCTCCTTACCGCGGACATATATCGACAATAGACTTTTAGTTCAAGAACTACAATAACGACGTAAAACCCGGACTAGGTCCACGGGAAAAGAAAGTCCTCGTCCCTGGAATCTAGTCGCACGTTCAAACCCCCCTTTTGACTATTCTCCCGTCTCAACTAGGTACACATGAACACATCCGTAGAGAGTAGAGCAAAAATAGATAAAGAAAAAAAGAAAAGACAATCAACAACCTACGGTCGAATGATTACACGGTTCTTAGAGTAAGAAAATACCGTAGAGATTATCGACTCATAATAAGGACAGAGGATCTACTTCGTAGACACTCCGATTTGTTACACGGGTGTCGGTATGTCACCCACTCACCTCAAATCTAAATTCGGGTCGACCTCAAGTACGGTCTCCAGTGGGAAGAGTTTTTATAAACCCACAAACAAATGAAACCCCTCTATGATTCCAGACAAACACGTATAATAAATGATAAAGTGAAGAAGGAACCAGGACTAGGGTATCGTAAAACGTCAAACTGTGCACTGAAGTGGGAGAAACTCCAAGTCCAGTAGGGACCTCAATGGTAACACAACGTTCACCCCTTTGACTACGGGTAAACACTACCGTCCAAAGAAAGGGTTCCACTGAACCACTCATTCCCCGTGTCAGGTTTGGGGAACTGTAAAGGTAAACCGGTGTGCGTAAAATTTAGAAAAGAACTTAACTACTCTTGTACTATATTATTATAAGTGTAATGACGATGCCGACGATTTCTAATCGACCTCCATCTCTACAATTCTCTTGTAAGAGACGAGAAAACGATCTCTTTAAAGTAACACATAAAAGATACACGAATCACCTAGCCGACAGGTATCAGCCGATTAATGACTCGAAACTCATCCACCGTGTCTAATGACAGAACCCTAGACCTTTTAAACGGGTCGAAAGGTACTACGTTTGTGACCTGTTTGATTCATCCTACCATCCAATCAATCAAGAAAGAGTTCTTCAATTTTTTTTTTTTCCACTCAATGGAGTGTCTGAAGATCTGTTTATACGTCAAGAGGAGATCCCCATCAGACTTGGAACCTGAAACTCTTTATCTGAAAAAAAAAAAAATCAGATTCCTCAACCCTTTCTTAAAGACAGGTTGGAGACAAAGCGATCCAACTTTATATACGTGTTAACGAAACCAGAAGATTCGGAGTCAAATGGGAAAAATCGTTTAATCCAGGTAAAATTACTGCCCGTACTTAAAGTCCATCGGTCTCCTTGTGAAGTTCTATTTTTTATTTTTTATTGTGAAAGGGTGTTGTGTGTCATCCTCTCCGTTTCTTGACACGGTTCCTCTGCATGTTCTAAATGTAAAAGCCAAAAGAAGGGGCAATCAAAGATGAACCCTGTCCCAGTAAACGAGACCGTGACCCATATGTATGCGAGCCTCAACTGACTTCAA
Source organism: Capra ibex (assembly GCA_006410555.1). NCBI lineage: Eukaryota > Metazoa > Chordata > Mammalia > Artiodactyla > Bovidae > Capra > Capra ibex. The sequence continues at coordinate 4,740,878 of SJYO01050144.1, read as the reverse complement.
TATAATCTAACAGGGGAATTTCGTTTCACAACAAGGAATCGTTCTTTTTATTCACTAGAGGGAGAGGGACAAAACCAGTAAGACCTTCGGTCTCGTAAGGTTCTGGTCTATGATGCGCCCCTTTTATCGGGGAACCGTACAACGACAAAGGAACCCTCACTCAAATTAGCACTTACCGGTCGACCGGTCCCAAACTCCGTCCCAGACCTAAGAGTCCCTGCTCCTCGCCCGTCACCTACATCTCGGACCATATGGACTAACATCCTTTGTCACCCCAATAAACCGTAAAAACTTGAACCCACGATTGAAGTCAGAACAGTCCTTCCAAATCAGAACGTTTCGTTTACAAGCACACTGACGGCTCCCACAGTGGAGAAGGTTTACCCCATGTCCGGAGGTGAAGACTCAGTAAAACCGATCTGGACGCCTTAGGAGTCAGTAGGGAAAGGGACCAACTCGTAAAAGACACGACTGTTGGACTGTCCACATGGGTCTATCCCCGAGTAGGAGAAAATGGAAAATGACGGACCGTACTCTCAGTCCTGTGGGCTAAACGAAACTCGACGTCCCAACTCGGAGGACAGACACAATCGATAGTCGAGGCGCAAGGGACCTTCGTCCCGCAAGGACCCCTCGCTCGACGGAAACGAACCTCTCTGACCCTCGTAATTACTCGAGTGCAAATGTCTGAGACCTCCGTACCCACTACGTTCCTTGTATAATTTAGTGATCTTCTCAACTATGCCGCACCGGTACGACTTATGGATCCTTGAGAGACTCCCACTTAGCACACACACATGTCCTTCACGTAGGAACTAAAGTGTAGTCTAGTGCTCCAGTCAGAATGCGGACGGAACGGGAGGATTACCCTTGGTTTGCACGACGGTCTACGAACAAAAACCAGAGACATACATAGACACGGAGTCAAACCCCCGTACTCTCTTCACTTTGATTGTCAAAACGTCATGGATGATACACAGTCCGTGAACGTTTTACAAACGTGTTTATCGATGTAAGAAATTTATTGGGATCCTTCAATCATAGAATAAAAATAAAAAATTTTTAAAAAGAACTTTTAACAAAAATAACTTCATACCAACTACACGTTATAATATATTCAATATCCACGTGTCGTATCACTAAGTATTAAAAAATTCCAGTTTTCAGTAACTATTAATATTTTCCACCCGACATACGAGACACATGCCATAGAGGAGCAGGGAACAAAATATGTATTCTCAAACATGGTTCTAACCACCAAATTGGAGGAAATACTTCCATTCTTTACCTCGAGGTCTTTCCGACAGTATTAAAGGGGTTCGGGTATCTCGAAAGTTCAGTATGTAAATTTGAATCTAGAAGGATTAATGTTTCAAGATGGTTGAATCTTAGACAAACCTCTCTTTTAAAGGATTGTAAGAGTAGTCTCCGAAACTAAGAACTGCGTAGGAAGAGTCGGCACACGAGAAAACCCGAGGAGTAATTCGAGTCCGATTCCTTCTTTTGTAGGTTAGATAGATATTTATATCTGGAGACCCGACACTTTATCTCTCCTTCGGTTTTTGTATCACGGGTAGTGAAGGTGCACGTAAAAGTTTTCACCTGTTTACTTCGCACCCATGGATTTAAATGACTTGGACATATTCCTCTCTACCCCGTAGCCGGAGGTAAAAGGTCTAACCCTTTGGTTCCTTATTTCTATCGGGGGGGGGTGGGGGCGCGGACTCTTAGGAGTTCCGTCGCCTATAAGTCTCCGTGTGTAGATTGAGAACTCACGTGAACTACGTTGTCCTTACAAACATTTTTTTTATTTGTGTACGTACCTTACTTAGTCACAGATGTACTACTTGGACCGCAAGTGGAGACTAAGTCAACCTCTAAAGAAATTTTTATTTCATAGAGAAATAAAGACCTAAAGACTTCCGGAGAGAATCCCTTCGGAACACCGAAAAGGTACGGGAGTGGACACTACCTACCTGACTATCCTCTTTACACTTTACAGGTCCGACCGACGTCACAGAGACTTGCCAAACGTCGGGACCTACTTGTTTTGTCGTCAAAGTACAAAATCTACTCTACCCCAGGACCGTTGAACAAAGACCGAAGTGTCCCAACCCAGTTCGGACGCAACGAGTGTCCGTAACTGACGTCTGTCGTTCCCCTCTGGTGTCCACTCAGGTCACAGGGCCCAGGGGTCGGTGGACGAAACATTCTTTTCTGATAGTCACAAAAATACCCGTTTAGTCAAAATTCCTTAATCACAAACTTAAAGGTTTTCTACCACGTGCTATGTGTCCTCTGGGGAGGGTGTGTTTGTTGGGGTGCTGAGATAAACTCTTAGAAGACGTTTAAGGACAACATTGCCTCAGATGTACGTCAGGTGGGAAAATCAGTGCACAAGCCAAGAATATAAGTGGTCTACCAGACAAATCCGGCTTCCAAAGAATCGTAGCAGAATTCTATGTCTACGTAAGACAAGGGTAAACCATCTCCTCTGGACTAGCAACGTCCCCTCCCTGGATAGCAACCCAACGAGGTGTCTTTCAGAAGAAGTAGGCACTTAGGGTGCCGGAAAGTGTGTACTGCAACCAACACTACACCAAAGAGGGACGTCGGTGACGGGACGGGACCTTTCTCGTCCCAAACCTCCACTCTGTCGGGACACGAACTTAAAAGACGAACGATTACACGGGAATCCCTTTCACAAATTGAAGGGCCTCGGAAGGAAAATATTTGGAATGTTTCCTCCAGTAGGATTCCTCGAAAGTCCCGAGAACATTCCCAAACTCTCTTAAGGACATCCTGCGGACAGGCGACTGTCTCCCAGAGCACTTACCACCACAATAGGAGACAGAGAGTCCGACGGGACAGGCAAGTCTACAAGAAACGACTGTCACGACAACGATGAAACCACCAACAATCCTGACACCAATGACTCTTGGACCAATGTCTTTTAAAAGGTGAGCTGTGGGGGTATTGGCTCCCCCCGGTCTCGTCAGGGACACCGACGACCATCACAAAAGAAAGAGAGTGCGTGTGAATTGGTTTGAGCTCGGTCCGGAGTCCAGGGTGCCCAGGTCGAGATTTCGTCGTACAAGTCCGGGACCGGTCCAGACGTCCCGGCCAAGAACCTTAACAGCAATAGTCCTATAACTTAATAAAATTAACAGGAGGAGGAGAAAGGACCCTCACTCATTCATACACTCCAAATCCTCCTTTGGAGATGTTTGGACAGTCACATCCGCCGGGTCTCATCTTGACGGAGGAGGTCCGACGGGAGGTCCCCACTCGGACGACGACCCTTCCCGGTCCAGTCACTTAGGTGAACCGTCGGAGGATTTCGATTATTTATAGTCTAGTCTTTTTCGGGGTGACCGACACGAAAGAAGAGGTATGGGTACAGGGGTGACAGGGGGTCGTTTACGGGCCGTCTGGAGTGGGGAGGCGGTCGTGATCCTCAGAAAAGGTGATTTCGCGAAGCGGGAACTTCTACGGAAGTCATGGGACGTGGAGACCTCAGACGGGCAACGGTTAACAGTACCAACTAAATGTCCGTCTTAGACCGTCGACCTTCTCCTTAGGACACAGAAATTTGTCGACCCGACGTCACACAAATTTACACGAACGATTCGGTCACTGATTAAGTCATATAATATTTCGTCGTTTCTCGTCCGACGGTCCCGTCCCGACCTAGGTTGACCTCACCACACATTCCGAGTCTCGTAATAAAGAACTTAAGGCGGTGGGGTGGTCAGAGACCTCGTCTGACCTGAAGAGTAGACAGACAGGGGACGTGGTCTCAGTCGAGAACGCAAGAGAGCCAAGGGTACGACGAGGACGGGGGAGGGAGGGGAGGACCGAGGGAGGGAGGTCAGTCAGGGACCCAGTCAAATAAATGAGTAGGCTCCCACCTCGGCTCCCACCTCGCCTCGGCCACGCGTCAGACTCAGTCCCAGGTCCCTTGGTTAGTCTTAACGAGACCCCGTAAGGTCCCCGGGTTTGAGTTCTAGGGAGGACCTTTTCTTAAAAGGTTTTCCAGGGAAAACCAGTGTTCACAACACTGACGTAGAGAGAACCAAACCCTCGGACCAGGGCACAAACAAACGGACTTGGGAAAAGATAGACGGGAAGGAAAAGAGTGGGGCGATGGGAAGAACCCTAACCCTCTCTTTGGAGGTCTTTCTCGGTCAGACTACCTCTGCAGAGGACTTTCGGAATTTACATGTTTACGAGGACAGTGGAAGTCACTCGTGAGTCCGTCGGAGAAGACCTCTATCGAACCCCACTCCTCTTGAACCCCCCTAGAGACGAATAGAGGACCTCCGACACCGGAGAGAGAACCAGGAGCACATTTACGAGGGTCCTCAACATCTGGGGTCCGCAGGCGGAGGACTCACAGAGGGCAGAGGGCACTCACCCGGGCAGACGGCAGAGGACTCCGAAAGGACCCCGACTCCAGTGTAGGTGCAAACAGCGAGAGTACCTACGGTGGGTGGGTCGGAACCTCAACGGGAACTGTGCAACCGGGGGAGAGGAAGCAGCGGGGGGAGAGAAAGCAGCGGGGGATGTGTGGGAGACAGTGGGGGTGTCGAGCAGGACTCGTCATTCACACCTCGACGAAAGACACACGAAGACACCCCAAACGAATAGGGTGATCTCCCTTCGAGGGTCCCGTCCCACGGACAGAGGGGTAATAGCTCCATAAGGGTGACGTCCCTTTGAGGACCCCCTCCCAGGGGTAGAGGGGTAGTAGTTCCATAAGGGTGAAGTCCCTTTGAGGACCCCCTCCCAGGGGCAGAGGGGTAGTAGTTCCATAAGGGTGACGTCCCTTTGAGGACCCCCTCCCAGGGACAGAGGGGTAATAACTCCATAAGGGTGACGTCCCTTCGAGGGTTCCGTCGTAGGGACAGAGGGGTAGTAGTTCAATAAGGGTGACGAACCGAGTATCGTCCGCCTAACAATCGAGAAACTTTTTTTTTATTGAAAATTTAACTCTTTATGACAAAAAAATTATTAAGCGTATTATACTCTAAGAAGTACACGTCCACATGTCGGGTCCCCCAAAATAAGGTAAGTGTCTCAACCCGTCGGCAGCGGCTAGTAGTGGGACTATCTTCGGGGTACGGGTAGTTGACAGTCACTGAGAACCTTATTTCCACACGACCGGTACGACCGGTCGTCCCGGGTCCCCTTACACCGGGGCGCAGAGGACAACTCTCGGGGACGACAAAAAGGGACTAGGACGCTCGATCGTGTGTCGGTGTGCGGGTCCTCTCGATCCTCGAACGGCCTCTCGATCCCCGAACGGCCGACACCGAGGCGGTCCGTCCCTCGACCACAGACCCGTCTATCACTCGGGAAAGTGATCGTCGTCCCGACGAAGGTAACAGGCTGAACCCCGACACCACCGACGTCAAAGGATTACCGAAGGACTACGCCGGCTCGGTGAATGGTCCTCGCCTTCTTCCGACGCGTAGGGAGCAGGGTGAAGGTAGAGAGAGACAGGGTGGACTCCGGAGCCTACCTCTCGTCGAAGACGAGGGAGGGGAAGCGTAACTAGGGTCGAGGAGACGAGAGGTAGGTAACCGGATGACCCGGGTAACTAGACCTCTACCCCCAGACGGACCGCTGAAAAGTTGGAGAACCCAAACGGGGACGCTCTCCGGAGTCTCCAAAAGACGAGACCCGGCTGTACCCGGAGGTCCCGGTGGCTCCCCGACAGTCTTGCGGGTCCCGACCCACAAACCCCGGAGTAAGAGTTTCCTCTCTTTTTTTTTTTACATCTCCAATGTTCTCTGGTGTCGTGTTGGGAATCGAGAGACGTGACTCACGTAAAAGGCAATCTTTCGCTGGACGAACATAGCGAGGCCCAGGACCGGAAAAACTCAATCTGGATACCGGAGTAATTTATCTTCGTAGTCCAAGTTGCAACTCCGAATTGCGGGGACTAAAATACGAGACGGAAAAGTCACCTCTACCCAACAGCGCAGAGTTGCGACAGTGGTACGGAAGGAAGGACATGGTAGCCCTGACCTTACCTGGTCCACCACTAGAGAAATAAGTCACGAAAAATCTTCCTCCAGAGACCTAGTGACTTCAATTGAGGAAGTGAGGAAGACCTAGCTATCCTTATCCTGACGTCTAAAATCTTGACAACACGCATCTCTAAACCACATCGACTTCAACCCACAACCTCTAAGAACGAAACACCAGGGTCCGTAAGTCGACTCTAGGGACGACCTTCCCTCTAGAAAAGGTCCCCTCAGACTGGTAACACCGACTTTTGTATTGTGCCTCCTCCTCGGCTAGGGTAGTCCCCGGCCAATATAGGGTTCAGTGTAGACAATCTGAAAACTCACCGAACAAGGAGACACCAGTCACATTTGGACCCCTCCTCTCAAACAACTCTTACTACTGGTGCCAGAGGGAGGGTTAGGTGACACGTTTCGCTTGTCTCGTCTCCTACCTTTTACGACCGGTCCTTCGGTCCTCCCGATCTCAATCATTGGTGCACTGGTACAGTGGAAGGACTCGAAACAAAAGGGGCCCACTACATACTTCGGGGGAGATAGGGTCGCACAAGACCCTTGACCCAGAACACCCGGAGGACTGGTTACGGACACGAGTGGTCGGGGACTACGGAGGTTGACGAAGGAAAGTAAGTAGAATATTAATGCAACTCAAGGGACCTTCCCCCTTGTAGGGAGGTTCCCGAACAATTTCGAAATATCGCTTAAGACACTTAAGGAGAACAGGGAAAAACAAGGACCTACTCGACACTCGTAGTCTATTGGTGTCCCTCCCGTTCTCTCTCCTTTGTCTCCACTCCTTTTCACACTTCGACGGTCATCCCACGTACCCCACGGGCAAGGACGGGTCCCGACACCTCTTCCGGTTTCGTCTTATCTAGAGTCCCGGCTTTAAGATTTAGTCCTTATTTGTCTGGACCCTCGTCGGACTCTACGACCCAGATTGTCCCTTGGACCACCAAATCCCTCTCCTGGGTCTAAGGAATTTCGAGAGAGAGTCCCAGGATTCATCGAAGAATCGTCGAGTCCTTTGGACTCGGCCCTGCGACTCTAATCAGGGATTTGGGGAATTTCGTTGTACTAAAGACTAAGGAGTAATCCCTGTCTGTAAACCTAAAGGACTCGACTGGCCCCGGTAATAAAGTACTCACCAACTTGTAGTATTTCGGACTACGACACTTAAGGTCTATGAGGTGCGACCCGAAAGGACACCCAAACCCCACGTAAATCGACCACACGCAAAACCACCGAAATCGTCCGTAGAACCTTCTACACTATCCAGGTCTCTTCCCGACAGAGTGTGCGAACGGTCTATGTGATACCCACCCTTCAAGACGGAGAAGAGACTATAGTCAGAGAAGCCCCACCCTTGTCCGCCAGGAGACGGAAGAAGGACAAGGACGGTGCACCGAGGGTGCACCAAGAGAACTTACTGTGACCCTACTAAGTCGTCCCGGGAACCTCCTCTTCCTCAAAGGGAACACCAAGTCGACCATTTCTTAGGCGGACGTCACGTCCTCTGGACCCCAAACTAGGGTCCCAACCCTGCTAGGGACCTCTTCCCTTTCCGATGGATGAGGTCATAAGACCGGACTTCTTAAGGTGCCTGATAGGTACTTACTCAAGACCTGGTCGAAGTCACTGGGACCGTGGGAGAATCAAATCAAATCACGTAAAATCCCCCAGTCTACAAAGTGGAGCCAAAGTCAGAGGTGGTAGACGAATCCTGTCTTTACAAACGTACAGTACCGGAATATCCACCACGACCATAAAGTTCAAGTACTCTGGTGAGATGTCTACCAGACTGTACTTGCAGACCTGGGGACCTGAAAATTTTTTTTTCATAGTGAAGGAAATAAAACCCGAGGGTTTCAGTTTTCCTTCTAATCTTGATTATGAGTCAAATAGTGTCTACAAATGATACGACTTACGTCATTACGCGGACCATGAAGACTTCAGTTGTCTCTCTCACACCCGGTCCCTTCATTGGGTCACGTACTGAAGATTGGTAAGACACCAATATCACCGGGGTCGGGACTCGAGTGACCGGGATCGGGACCCGTGATGAACAGACGAGACACGAATTCGAAAATTTACTATTCTGTAAATTCACGGATGGAGGTCGAGGGAGACGGAAGACACTGGAACAACAGCAAATCAACGATTCAGTATAAGTTGAGAACGTTGGCGCACCTGACATCGGGTACCTCGGTCCCACGAGACAGGTACCCTAAAGGGTCCGTTCTTATGACCTCACCCAACGGTGAGGGAAGAGGTCCTCTAGAAGAACTGGGTCCCTAACTTGGACAGAGGAAGTAACCCTCCACCCAAGAAATGGAGACTCGGTGGTTCCTTCGGGCGCCACTGTAATGAACCCTATAAGAGGCACTTTTTGTGGGACTTGATAAATTTACTTTCCTTTTGCTAGAATAAGTCGAAGAAAAGATGGACAACCAAAAAGTCCTCGTTCTTCCAACCACCGTTCTTGAACCTCCGTACTCATCCCCTCCAAAAAGGAACCCCCCTCGCGTTGATCTACTTAGGTACCGTTCTGCTTAAGAACGGAAACCCTACAAGGTAGAAACGTATATCCTAAGTCTTCCGACATCCCGACCTGACCTAGGTTCCCTCGTCAATGGCTAGGACACCCAATGTCCTCCCGACGGCTGGCCTGAGTGAGGACCCTGAGTGAGGACCCTGAGGGACCGGGTCTGAGCCGACCAAAAGAAGTCAGATCACAGACAGTGTCCGAATATGGTGGTAACGACCAGGAACAATCTTTCGGAGAACTTCCTAATTCTGATATTCATTGTGTCTACCCTTCCTAATTTTAACAGTGAGGTTTCGAGACAGTCTCGACTTCTACCGTAAAGGTCTTTTCTCTCTTTGACAAGTTTCTCCTACTTCGTTTCCCGTCAGACTCCGGAAATAACTCTGTACTCCATGTGTATAGGTACTTCTAGTCGGGAGTTGAAGAAATACGAGGTCTCTTAGTTCCTCCCTCGAAACGGGACCTCGTAGAGAGAATCCTCCTGAGGTCGGTCCACATCACTCGTTCGGACAGCCCCGACAGTGGAATCCTTGCCATCTCGACTGACAGGTCACCAGTCCGAAGGGCCCCGTAGGAGGGGTGAAGGGAAGGAACGAGACCCGACCCGACTCGCCGTCAACGTCAGACCTGGGTGGGGAAGAGGTGTACCGACACGAAAATCGTCACCCGTGCGTGTGAAGAAGTGAACCGATTTCTCTCGGAAATCCGATTCTTCCTTGATGAGACGCTCGTTTTTTTTTTGTTGTTTTGTTTTGTTGCCTCGGATAAAGATTCGTCCGTCGCAAGAGCCACTGGAGTAGAAGGAGGGTCGGGTCTAGGTCAACCTCGACGCGCGTGTCCCGTCTTTAGGTCAAGGAGGACAGACCCTGAGTGTCACCGTCTATTTTTATCTGGTTCTGAAACAGACGTCGGTAACAAGAGATTCACGGGTAACAAAGACCTTCGTCTCACCGCTCTCGTGACGTCAGAATCCGAGACGAGAGAGAGAGAGAGGAGGAAAGGGAGGGGGAGGACAGAGGGAGGGGTGGGGGAAGGAGGGTAAAAGGTAGAAAGAAAGTAACACGTCCACAGACTCAGGGTCGAAGACGTAAAGGAGTCGACGGAAACTTGAACAGACTTCGAGGGGTTACCCATCTATTTGTCTCAGGTGACTTCTAAAACAGGTCGAGAAAGACAAAATATAAACCCCGGTCTTACTCATGGACACCTAGGTTACTGTCATTTCCGTTCTCCTACACATTAACCAACTCGTCGATCTGGGTTTCCCACAAACTAGTCGTACAGTCATAATTTGACCGCAATAGAGACCACAATACGATACCCAGTGTCTTGAACCAACAACTGAAAGGTTGTAAATATAACCCCCGAGTCTACTCTCTTTCTACGTCTTTCAGATGAATTATTTAAAGTTTACCCGGTTAAGCTTATCCTACTCCTGTCTAAGTACCAGATTTTTTCTCGAGACACATACCTTTACACCTAGACTTGTTCCACTTCAAATCATACCTATTTACATTAGAAACGGACTCCAATTATTTTGAATCAGTTGTCTACGTCCCCGAAGAGTCCACTACGATTACTATTTCTTAGACGGACGATCACGTCCTCTGATTTCTCTGCACCCAAGTTGGACACCCAGCCCTTCTAAGGGGACCTCTTCCTTTACCCCAGTGTTTCTCCGCCTGTGTCGACTTCGCTGAATTGTATGTGCGTACGTTGTCCACGTCTTGCCCGAGTCGGAGCCTTGGATACCCCTCCTCCAGAGCGTCCCGCGAATCTCGCCAAAAACGTCACACCGGAAATCTTACTAACTCCAACCAGACGTGGTTGTCTTAACGTCCTCATCCGACCAGTAGAGGTGGAAGAGTAAACAGAGGACTCTTCAGACCAAGGGGGCTCTTACAAACGTTACGAGATTTCCCTACACCCGTATGTCCTTCCGAAGGCCACCCCCGTACCGGTTTGGTCCTGTAGTGGTCACCTACTTCCTCGGTTCCTTAAAATTATGGACCCACCTTGACTACTGTGTCCCCACTCATTTTCATGACTTTTCGACTATCTACTTTTTTCTACTTTTAACATGACACAGTAAAGTTGGTTGTCACGAGTCCGGATACCCACCTGTATTCTTCCGTCTAAAATTTGAGTCACACATGTACACAAAATTTTATTAATAACGTCAGGATTTCACTTTACGTTACCGAGTTTTTCACACCTCACCGACTTACAACACTCTTGGCGCGACCCGGAAAGATCCCTCATACCGGTGGGACGGGGTCCAGGACGGAAAGAGACGAACAGTAATGAGTAACGTCTATTCGGAAAAACCAACCCTTCGAACCCCCACGTGTGTCTCGAATAACGGAGTCACGGACACCAACCGTAAAACTCTTGCCAACCGTAAAACTCTGGTAAACAGAGACGTGACCCTTTTACCTGAATTTATAAGAATAAAAAAGTAACACCAAAGAGACCCAACTTTTGTCTGTCAACGTGACACACTTACAGATCCTCATACGAAAAGGGAAGAGACAGGTCTAAATAAATAATTTTCTTTTTGTGTAGACGTATTTTTTCGGAATCTTGTGTCCTTCTTACAGGTGAAACAAAAAGAAAGACGTCGTGGCTCTGTACACCCCAAAATCGAAGGAGGCTCCCCAAAAACTTCTGACCGAAAGTAGAGGTTGTTCCGAAAAAAAAAGGGTAACCTTTTTTTGTCGGGGGCAGGAAAAAAAAACCAAACTTTTACATAAATATATTACATATTTATTTATTCTTTCTTAAAGGAAAGCTTTAAATACCTTTTTACGACAAAAAACTTGTAGTAATTAACCCTGATTCAGAGACTGAGAAGGGTCGGGTCAAGGTGAGTCGGTAGACAGGGAAATAAGACCAAATTTTACAAAGTCATAACCGAAGAGGACGAAAAGGGAAAGAACGGGAGACGAGGGAAGAGGCGGTAGGTAGGAAGGGGCAGAAGTGCCGGGCGTGACAGAGAGGAGAGGAGAGGGTCGAGGAGGGACAGACGGGGGACGGGGGCTGAGGAGGACGGAACGAGGGGTCGGGGAGAAGGAAGAAGAAACGGGCCCATCGAGAGTCACTGGCCTCGGGAGTGACCTTATTCGGACAGAGACACAAACAAAGGACGCACCCTCCCTCTCCGGCCGGAACTCTTTTGTCAAGTTTTCACGTCTTTTTGAGATGGAGAAGGTCGGATTTATTTACCCGGGGTGAGGCAACAAACAGGTCTAAAAAGGAAACGGGTGCCTCTTTTGACGGGCAGAAGGTGGAACTGGTCGGGTCTGAAGGCCACTACGAGTCTATCGGGAAGGCACGGGTAGAAAAGGGGTCTGGTGCATATCTCTTCAGAACTCGGAGACTGATCCCCAAGACCCACCCTACCCAGAACCTCTGAGTTCGAGACCACAACGTCGACGACAACAGGCTCACCGGGTCCTTAACTCCGTGAAGGTCTTTCTTGAAGGAGACATTACTCTTACTACCTCTTTTACTTTCCTCTACAAGAACACAGGTAGTACAGACGGAGGGGACGAGAATTGAAAATAATCATCCACCTTTCATGGGTCGAAAACACAGACTTGTACCTCAGACTCACGACCACTTCAGTGAGCTGACCCGACCAGTGGGACCAAGTCAGTGAATTCCTGGGAAACACTCGGAGGTGGGAGAGCGGATACATCACGTCTCTTATGACCTGTGAACTAACAAAAGTCCGAGTATCATCGTATCCCTTCTTATGTAAAAGGTTTTACATTTGGAGAAGAGTCTATCGTCGTGGCTTTTACTATCCACCCTTAGTCCACTACACCTTTGCTTAACCCGTCGGACTACTCGGTCGTAGAGTTCCCGGAGGGTCTCACCTCGTAGTCTCAGCACACATGTGACTTTCTCGCCTTCGACCCTGTTATCGCTCTACATCCTAGAGGTTATAAAAGGGAGCAGAAGAACTCACCCCAATTGGAAACGGTGCAACAACGGTTTCGGAAGACTGGAACAGTACTCATAAAATAAATCAACTTCCGTCCCGTCCTCAAACGTGACCGGGTCTTCAGATTCTATCCATTCTTGATCACCCCACGTACGTGGTACACTTTCACTTCACTTTCACAATCAGTGGGTCAGTACAGACTGACAAACACTGGGGTACCTGACATCGGACGGTCGGAGGAGACAGACACCTTAAGAGGTCCGTTCTTATGAACAACAATGCCAAGGGAAGAGGTTCCGTAGAAAAACTGGGTCCCTACTTTGGGTCCAGAGGACGAAACGTCCGCCTAAGAAATGGGAGACTCGGTGGTCCCTTCGGGACACAACGTGGTCAAACCGACAGACGTTTGAAACCTCGAGTTTCCCGGGTTACTCCCGAAAGGAGGACTCATTATACCTCTGGAGCGGAGAACACAAAAGGCACTGTTTTCCTCACTGAGATAAGACTCTGCAAATCCCGAATATTTTACGGACCACACCTCAGTTCACATTGACAGATATATCCTTTACTAAACTTTGGACACTAGACGAGACATTTACCGAAACTTACTAACAAATCCTTTACATAAGAAATTTCATCCCAAGGGACCACCGAGTCTACCATTTCTTAGACCGACGTCACGTCCTCCGGACCCAATCCGTCGGAAGGAAGATACGTCCTTAGAATTAGAGTTATTACTTTTGTAAGAAAATTTAACACTCGTACGATAAGTAAATTCCCGCGTACGTACTGAGCCCATTTTACGTCAAACCCAAGACCGTTTACTGTTTGTACCTTTTTTCAAAACTCGTGTTCTAATCAAAACAAAACACGGAATGACTGAGATTCGACCGTAAGAATCCTTCAAAAATTTTGGTTTTCTACGGAATCCAGAAGACTGAGGACCTCGGTACTCCACAACAGTACCGTTTTATGTATCTACTACTAACGATGTTTTTTATAAAGGGGGATCGTCTACCCTCCTACGTCTTATCCATTCCTCAAAAAAACTCTATTTCTAAGCCCCCAACAGTCAAAGGTGCATATAGAGTCTTAGACTAAAAACGGAAATAAAAGAGTCAACGAACCAACATGAACCCCTTTAGAGGTACGAGGAGGAGGACCGACGGAGAGATTCGAAACCCTTTATTTTAACACATACACACATGTATCAACGAGTCAGTACAGACTGAGAAACGTTGGGGTATCTGACATCTCCGGTCTGAGGTAACAGGTACCCCTAAGAAGTCCGTTCTTATGACCTCACCCAACGGTACGGGAAGCGGTCCCCTAGAAAGGTTGGGTTGCTAACTTGAGTCCAGAGGGCGTGATGTCCGTCTAAGAAATGGTAGACTTGGCATACACATATACATACACAAAAAGATAAAATGTTCCGGTAAAGATAAAATGGTATATATACACACACACACACACACACATACAGAAAGATAGAATATTCTGTGCAAAGTCAAGTCACATTCAGTGGTCATTAAATAACTCGTGAATGACCCGAAACGTGTGGGTTACCGAGTTCACCATTTCTTAGGTAGACGGTTACGTCCTCTGCGTCCACACTAACGACCCAACTCTGTTAGGGGACCTCTTCCTTTCCCGTTGGATGAGGCTATATAAACGAACCTCTTAAGGTACCTGTCTTTTCGGACCACCCGATATCGGGGTACCTCAGTGTTTCTCAACCTCTCCTGACTCGCTGATTTGTTGTTGTCCGAAACCTTAAAAGTGTGCAAATTAAATGAGGAACGACGGTCCGTCCATCTCTTAGGATTGCTCATTTCCTACGAGAACTCGAGAATCACTAGGAACTCCGGACAGGGTCCGGGGGAGAGAGAGGTCCCGACGACCTATTTCGTGTCTTAGTCCTCGGCAAGGTCGTCCCGTGCGAGTAAGTTCATAAAGAGGAAAGTCCGGGGCACGGGTCACAAACCCCACCCGCTAGACTTGACACGATTCATTCCTTTCTTGTTCTTTTGCATCGACGCCCTGGGTCCCCTACCAAGTCGAAAGACCGGGTCCAGGACCTCGCCTTCACGGAGAGACCCAAAGGGACTTGTGGACCCTAACTAAACCCCAAACGAAGCTGTACCTTTGTAAACGACTCCACCTCCTACCTCTTCCCCTCACCCCCACCCCACCCCCCTCATTTAGGTCACTAATTTTTATCGAACACACACAGTCCACGGACTTGCTTAACCCCTTGTGCGGGCGTCAGGGAAAACAGACCGTCCAGACTCGAGGCGCGACGGCTTAATGTTGGCGAAGTAAACAGAAGGGACGAGAGGATGGTACATTACCAGTTCCCGAGTAACCTTGGTACACACTCAGACCACTCAGTGGTCTAGGAGTCCTGAAGTCGCCATTAGTACACAATTTTGAGGAAAACCCCCTACCCCTCCCACCCTCACCCGCTCCCCTCTTCCCTCCCTGACTTCAGTGAAGGATGTCTACAAGACTACGAACCGACAGAGACGTCGGAACCAAGGGTCCGGCCCGAAGGGGTCACGTCAGACGTCCGACGAAGCGGAGAGTCTCCTGGTCGGGAGAACAGGATCCTATCGCAGAGAGGTCCTTTTCCGTAGCCGGAAACCCCAACCGCGTGACGTGGGATCGTCACAGTCATAAGGGACTCCGTCGTCCTCTCAAAACAAGTCAGTCCAGTAACCTCCTACTTAACCCTTAAAAGACACGTCGACGAAAGAAGGAAGGAAATTTTTTTTGTGTTTTTTTTGATCAACCACCGAAGTTCCCACAACCATTTTCGGGTCAACTAAAAAAAGATTGACTATTCCTTTGACAAAACCCCTGTCCCACAGGGTAACAAACCCTGTCACTACCTGACGGACCAACCCTAGCAGCCGGGTAGGGGCCCTGTGCGGTCCGAGAAGAACGAAAAACGACCTCGGTCCTTAGGGCGGACAGAGAGTAACGAAACAGTGAAGTAATCCGAACACTTTTACCCCGGCTCCCTGTCTCCGCCCTGTACCAAGGGAAGAAACGTAATTGGAGTCGGTCGTCGAAACACCTAAGATGGCTGAGGGAGTCGTCCTTCAGGACCGAACGGTTCAAAGATCACGGACATTGTTAATCCTCATATCCTGTTTCCCCTGGGAAGGAAGGATCGAGGTTGGGTAGGAAGGTAGTTACTCTCTCTCAAACTCGTTCTATGGAACAGGTTCAGAAGACTCTAGAATCGTAGAACTATCCCATTCAAAAGAATCCCCGGTCATTCCTAAAAGGTCCCTGTTCACTGAGGTCTCTATCAGTGATCGTTGGGATAAAACGACAGAGACAACTGGACTTCCTGATTTCCGCGGAGGAGACAACAAGGTCCGTCAGACTGTAGACGGGAAACCCACGACCGGTCTTAGGAGTCGGAAAAGACGGGTGAGGATCAGTGAGGATCATGCAAGCACTCCTGTAATCGTCAGTCCTTCCTAATAGAGACGTCAGAAGACGAACCTCCTGCCCCCACCTTTTCCACTACCGACGGGCGACTTGAAACGTCGGTAGGGAGAGACTAGGTCGGAGTAGTGAGAGGTCTAGTACCAACCCAACGAAAAATTTTCTTCGGGACACCAAGATCACCCGGTTACTACTTTACATCTGGACCTAAATTCGTGACACCTTTCATTAGACTTCGGAAGAAAAGAAAAAGGCACTCGAATAGACAAAGAACATTCGAAAGTATCATACTAGGAGGAAATAGAGTCTTTATAGGATTACTGCTATTTTATAAACACCCACTTTACCGTACAACGGATCCTAATCGGAATGTCAAGAGGACACACACACACACACACACACACATCCCCTCTACTTCATTTTTGAACTATCACAACTACCTAAAAGTTATCCCTAAATAATGCGATAAGAGAGACGGAACCAGATACAAATTTTTATTTGGTATCCCCGAAGGGATTACCGAGTAACTATCTTAAGCGGACGGTGCTGCCGTCCTCTGCACCCAAGATAGGGACCAGACCCTTCTAGGGTGTACGGAACCTCGTTGATTTCGGTACTCGGTACTGAAGACTCGGGTGCGTGGGATCTCGGGTACGAAATGTTGTTCTCTTCGGCGGCGTTACTCTTAGGACACGGGGTATGGACCGCTCGTCGGGGACGAACAGTGTCGATCTCTTTTTAGACACATCGTTACTTCTGGGTCGTGTCGGTTTTTATTTATTTTTAATTTTTGTTTGCGATACTCCCCATCTGTGAGGGATGGGTGTCTGGAGAAAACTCGTCACGTAGTCAACTCACTGAAATGGGCCACACTAATATGGTCACCGTTTTGACTCTTGGGTATCTAAAACTGGTTGTTCGGGTCCGTTCGGGCCACGTACAGGATGGTACAGACAAGAGGCAGAATTCCCAGAAGAAAGGTAAACACTGTTAACAGGAAAAAAGAAGAGGACAACTTACTCCAAAGAAGAACCAGGAAAGTGAAATTCCTTGGAGAAAGTTGGTCTGAAACACATTGCTTAATTGGAATATAATACACGTGTCAACGTGTAGTCCCACTGAATCCCCCACTCACGTCTGTCCCTTCCTCCGGTCCAACAGGAGATAGTACACAGTGAAACATACTTTCCTTCCCTCGGAGTGTTGGGAATCAAGGTTCTTTCCTGTCCTAATGTCTGTCAAGACATTTATCGAAAATGAATACAGAAATACCCCACTCGGTATGCTTTAGAACCTAAAGAAACTAGACCCTTACCAAAATAAATTTAAAAAACTCGAAAATAATCACATATCAACCGACTGTGACAACACAACTAAAGACGATATGTCGTCTTAATTAGTTAATATGATATCAATGTAGGTGAGAAGAAATCTAAGAAAGGGGTATATCCAGTAATGCGCCATAGCCATCATCTGAAGGGACACGATATATCATCCAGGAATAATCATTCGACGAAATATATATCATCACACATATACAGGTAGGGTCAGAGGATCAAATGAGGGAAGGGGTCTCAAAAAAAAAAATGAACGAACACGGAGTCGAACGTCCGACAATCAGGGACTAGTTCCTAACTTGGATCCAGGAACCACCATTTTCGTCTCAAAGATTGGTGACGGAGTTACATAGTCTAAAAGTCTAACTCCCTATCTTCAGGGTAAAAGAAACAGAATCGACGTCTTTTAAAAGAGAACCTAAAGATCTCGTTGATTTCGGGTATTCGGTGTTGATGACTGGGGTGTGAGCAAGGTCAAAGGTCGTCGTCGTCTTGTCTTACTTTTCTGACATCTACACTCAACCTTCTACTCTCAAATTCGGTTCTACAACCAGAGGACGTCAGGACCAAAGGAGTAGACACTTCACCTCCAGGACATTATTTGAAAGGATCGGGACGAGGAAGGGTGGGATGGGGGGCGGGGGGTGCGGTGAAATACACCGCTCCTATAACCCCTTATCAGACTCCCTTCCCAGAACCACTTGACATCATCAAAAGTCTACATTCCGCATAGTAAGTAAGAGTCACAAAGAGAGGACGACGATAACTACCCCTGTCATGGGTGGAGGGTACCCACCACATCAGTACCATCAGGTGGAACGGGACCGGGCAGGTCACCGACGTATGCTTACCTTGTACGTGGAACCTAAAGATCAGTAGTGGATTGGGAGTCCAGGGTCTACAAGGGTAGAAGGACGGTAAATACACTCCTCCCCCTCTCCTCCTGGGAGAGTCCAGTCGTTCCGGTAAACAGAACTTGAAAACCTTAGTTCTGGTGAAGCTCGAATCTAAGACCCATAGTGACAACTATGCTCGGTAAGTCAAAGTTTGTTGAAATTTCTTACTATACTTTTCAGTTCGCTCAACCCAAGAACTGTAACTCGTCCGGAATTGAAACTCAAGGCATACTCACTACTTTGGGAACAAACTGAATTTTGTAGGAACTCTACACATTCGAAAACAAATCCTGTTCCAGTGTCACTTGCTGTTCGTCTACAAAGAGACACAACTTTTTCCGGTGTCGAGGAACACAGGGAGGACTAAGTGACTTTCGACAGACAAGTAAAGATAAGGTTATGAGACGTCAGAACTAACCTGTCTCAAACCCTCTCAATAAATGACAGGCAGAAGACATGACATGTTGAGATGAGAGTCTTTGTACCCACTAAGAATATTTGTAATCGAGTCTAAACCCCAGGATCCCTTATAAGGGACCCAGTCTTTCTTCCGACTTGTGACTTCTTGACTACGAAAGTTTGACACCACGACTTCTTCTGAGAACTTTCAGGGAACCCGTCGTCCCTCTAGTTTGGTCAGTTAGGATTTCCTTTAGTCAGGACTTATAAGTAACCTTCTTGTCTTCGACTTCGAGGTTATAAAACCGGTGGATTACACTTCTCGCCCGAGTAACCTTTTTTGGAACTACGACTCTTTCTAGTTCCTGTCCTCCTCTTCCTCTACTGTCTATACTCTACCAACCTACCGTAGTAGCGGAGTCACATGTACTCGAACTCGTTTAAGGTCCTCTAATATATCCTGGCCCTTCGGACCGGACAACGTCAGGTACCTGAACGTTTCAGCCTGTGTTGAATCACTGACTTGTTGTCATCTTTAGATTATATGAACATTATACCAACAAAGTATTCACATAAATCTCAGAGGTGACATAGTAGAATAATATATATAAAGGTCCAGTTCGTAAATTGTAAAACTCTGTTTGTACAATAACGTTAAATTCTAAAACGGCAACTTCTTCCTCTACCGTTTGGTAAGGTCATAAGAACGGACCTCTTAAGGTACCTGTCTTTTCGGACCGTCCGACATCGGGTACCCCAACGTTTTTCAACCTGTGTTGATTCGTTGGTTGTGTGTAACGTCAATACCCCGAAGGGACCACTGAATCACCACTTCTCAGGTGGACGGTTAAGTTCCCTGTCCTCAAACTAGGAACCCAATCCTTCTAGGGGGCCTCTTCCTTTACAGTCGGGTGAGGTCATAAGAACGGACCCTTTAGGGTGCCTGTCTCCTCGGACCACCGGATGTCCGGTACTCCAACATTTGTCTGTACTGAATCACTGATTTGTTGGTGGTGGTGTTAATGTTAATAGTCGTGTCTCCGTTAAAATCATGAACAGGTATTTTATGTAAATCAATTGAAGACACCTCGGAGCTAATGAAAGACCCACGATAATGATTGTAATCTTTATAAAAACCATGGATTACGTTTACATAACATTATCCATTACTCTGTTTCATACCATTCGTATTGTTTCCACGGACGAACCCGATTTGGTACAGTGGAAGAGGTGGACATTACTAAAAAAATAACAACTACTAATAGTAACTGTCTTGACCGTGCCTGTATTTACTCGTTGTATCTCCTGAAAAAACGTAAGTATAAGATGTGTTATTTCTCAAATTATAACATATAATTATAGGTGAAAACTTACACTAATAAGTAGTAGTAAATTTACCTTGCGGACACGATGACTTTTTACGTTAGGACGGACTAACAGGTAACGTAACAGGTAAGGGAATGTCTCCTCAAATCTAAAAAAAAAATTGGGGTTTAAGACGTGAAAATTCTTTTATCTACTTCAAGACTGTAAAGACAAAACTCAGGAAACCCGGGTTCATGTCACTATGTGGAAGGAGACTCGAGTAGTTCACGTCCACAGGACTTACACACCCCAACTGAAAGGGGTCGACCCGACACTCGTGGAAAAGTTCTCTTGATCGTGAAACTTAGGGGTGGGTCCCCGCGTCGGGAACTCACGGCACGTGGACGTCGACTACCGTACATCTAGTCCGAAAACTTCTACCGTAGCTCCACCCGTCCGGGTTCATTCAGGTCGACGAAGGGAACCTCTCTTAATTCGGTCTTAGGTCTTCACGGTCGAGGGTCTGTCCTTCGTCTTTGGACACACCCCACAACAGTCGGATCTCCGTACGTGTAGTATGACCGTAGACTGACGGGTCCGAAAGGACAAATCTTCAACGGACCCCGGAAGAGCGGTCAGGGTAGGAAGTCAACGTCAAGTGTCTTAGTAGTGACGGGTAGGTAAACCGGACCGAGAGTAGAAGGTGTACACGACAGGACCGGTCAAAGACGGTAGACATCTTAGGAAAAGTAGCTCAATATTTAGGTCACCGTCCTCGTCTGTGTGCGTCGTCTTGGGTGTGTCAAGTTCAAGTACTTAAGTACAACCTACCCCCGCTTCCTTTCCTCTCAGCTAAGTATAAGCCTTCTGTGACTTAAGTAGGTCGGAAACAACTAACTGAGGACACAAAGTCAGTCTTCGGTATGAGAACCAATTTATTTCGCAGGAAAAGAGACTTAGTTTGACTGAAGGTGAGAACTCCCCTCTTAAGGACCGGACAGGGTATCGACAAGACCCCACTCCTCTCATCCCCGACCCCCTCCGTGATTACAGAAAGAATCACTGAGTAAACTACTAATGAGGTAACAAGTTTCCCGACCTACAATACATTAGTTGTAAAATAGGGGAGGGGGGTGAAAAGGGGGACATTGTTAGACCCTAAAAGGTAGTAAAACAGTCAGAAGGACCTCCGTACAACTAAAAAGGTGATCCAAAAAAACCCGTACCGGGTTTCGTTGGGTTTGAGAGATGAGGGACCTTGAAGTCTAGGGGGAGCCACGTCCCGGACCCTCTCGGTGCCGACTCTTGGGAGGACAAGAAGGTCCCGTTCTCCCGACTGTGACCCGCCAAAGGACTGTCGGACCGAGTCTCGTTTGATACCCTTTCACGACGGACGGGAAAAAAGAGTGAAGTGTTCAAGGTAAGTAAAACCGTAAGTCTTCGTCATCTGAACGAAGAAAAAAGTCTCCAGTAGTCAAAAGTAAAAAAACAGGGAGGAAACAAAGGTAAAATAAGTCGGTTATTGTGTAACACATATAGGTCCCTTGAAAACCTGAAGGGTCCACCGAGATCACTATTTCTTGAACGGATGGTCACGTCCTCTGAATTCTCAGTGTCCAAGCTAGGGACCTACCCCTTCTAGGGGACCTCCTCCCGTACCGTTGGGGGAGGTCATAAGAACGGACCTCTTAGGGTACCTGTCTCCTCGAACCACCCGATGTCAGGTACCCCAACGTTTCTGTGCTGACTTCACTGAATCGGGTAACCCTTGAAAAATTGGTAGTCCAAAATCTCTACCGACCACCTCCTTGAAGAGTCACCGGGACGGACCTTGAGTCGGTAAAATACAGACAAAGTGTACTTTGTACCCCCTCATCTTCCCGAAGACATTTACTGACGTCACTTCACGTAACTACAGATTGCCAGTGTCCTGTCGAGCATCCTTAAGACTTCAGTAAAGAAAAAGTGAAAAACAACCTTTAACACGGACTCCACCTAAACCTCCTGAAAAGTGAACTTGGTATCGATGTACAGAACCGAAACTTGTACCAGACGTCCATGTTCTCCCTAACCTATGTCGTCTCTACCTCCATGGACACTATCACCGTCTCCTGGGGAAACACTGAGACGTCTACAACCGTAGAGTGAGAAGACGTGGTGGATGTGTTTAGTCCAAATATCGATAACAGAGAAGAGACGTGAAGTGTAGACGGGTGAACTTAAAAAGACGTCTCGGTGGAAGGATCCGTTTCGGTGGTAGTGAAGAGTGGTGTTGATTACGTTCTCGAAAAAATTGTTCAGAAGGAAGTGGGTAAGTCTTTATGGAGGATTTGGTATATCCCGTCGATTTTTACTCAAAAAAGGGGGTAAAATTTTTTAACACCATTTTTACTTATATTGCATTTTGAATTTGGTTGAGTTGGTAAAAATTCAATGTCAAACACCCACGAACGATTCAGTGAAGTAAACACAGACTAAAAAACTCTGGGGTACCTGACCTCGGGCGGTCCGAGGAGACCGGTACCGTAAGAGGTCCGCTCTTACGATTTCACCCAACGGTCCGGGAGAAGGTCCCCTAGAAGACTGGTTCCTTAGTTTGGGTACAGAGAATGCAGAGAACGTAACCGTCCACCCAAGAAATGGTGATCGCGGTAGACCCTTCGGGTTTAAGGTCAAATCACCTTAATTTATGTAGGTACAACGGTAGTGGTGTCAGGTGGAGGTCTTGACAAAAGTAGGTATCTTGACTTTGAGACAAGGGTTCTGTGTTGAGGGGTGGGGCGGGGTGGGGTAAGGGAGGAGGAGGGTCCGGGACCGTCGATGGTTAGTTGGACGAACAACTGAGAAATTTAAACATGGAGTATATTATACAGAAAAAGTACTGACTGAATAAAGTAAATGGTATTACCCTTCAGAGTAGGTACAACGTTACACACAATTCTCAAAGGAAGGAAAGATTCCGCCTTAGTATAGCGTAGTATACATATATGATAACCACGTAAAACGAATAGGAAAGTAGACAACTACCTGTCGACTGACGGAGGTGTAAAATCAAGAACACTTATTACGACGATACTTGTATCCATATGTTTATACAGAAGTTCTGAGACGACAGTTGAAAAGATCCATATACTACCAAATCAACGATTCAACATAGACTGAGGACGTTGGGGTACCTGACATCGGACGGTCCGAGGAGACAGGTACCCTAAGAGATCCGTTTTTATGACCTCACCCAACGGTAAAGGTAGAGGTCCCCTAGAAGGAGTGGGTCCTTAGTTTGAACTCAGAGGAAGTGACGTCCGTCTAAAATGCTCCCTATATCTCTTACGGATTTTGAGCTGTTTTTTTCCGTTTATTGAGGTAATTTTTACTAGTTTTACGAACTTATCTGTAAAGAGGTTTCTTCTATGTGTCTACCGGTCATTCGCCTACCTTTCTACGAGTTGTGGTGATCAGTAATTCCTCTGCGTGTAGTGTCGATGGCACACTACGGTGACCCACATACGTGACCGACGACTCCCGACCGTCCCTCCGCCTTGACAACACACGACCTAATAACGAATCAACGAGTCAGCACAGACTGAGAGACACTGGGGTATCTGACATCGGGCGGTCCGAGGAGACACGTACCTTAAGAGGTCCGTTCTTATGACCTTACCCAACAGTAAAGGAGGAGGTCCCTCAGAAGGTTTGGGTCCCTAACTTGGACATTGAGAACGGAGAGGACGTGACCATCCACCGAAGAAATGGTGGGTGGTCTGGTGGACCCTTCGGGCTACACGTGACACCACCCCATTTTAGTATTGTCGGTGACACTCCTTTTGTCCTACCGTCGAGGAACTTTTTACTTTTTATCTTACTGGTATCCCTCAAGGGACCACCAGGTCACTATTTCTGAGGCATGAAGCTCACGTACCCCTCGTCCAAGTTAGGGACCAACCCTTTGATTCTAGGGCACACGACATGTCACTCTGCCCCCCCTTTTTTTCTCGTTAATGACGTTCCACTAGAAGTCTGTTTTATATTAGTACAGTAAGGAGACGTGCGTTGGGAGTCACGGACAGACAGACGAATCCCATGACAATATTTAAGGACGTGTGGGAGGAATGAATGGAGAGGTCGGAGGAGAGTTCGACGACAGGGGGTCAGTGACGCGGCGTCGACGCGACTGGTAAAGCTATGATTTCGTTGGCTCCAAGAGGAGAGGCGGGTAGAGTCTTAGAGGTCGATACGATCAGGGAAGTGAATCCTATAGGCAGGAGATTATAGTCACGAGTATTCCCAATGGACCTAAGACACAACTTTTACCTAAAGACCCGAGACGGGGGAGTCTCCAACATTAAGTCCTCCAGACCCACCCCGACTCAAGGGTCCACTACGACCATACCGACCAGACCCCTGGTGTGCAACTCTTGGTGACCAGACCCCATTAAAGGAATTTGAGGGCATAGGAGACAGGAAGTCTAGAGTCCAGCTTGTAGACAGAAGACTTCCTCCGAAAACGACTAAGGAGGTCTGGATATCCTGTGAGATAATATCCAATTGTGAAGTAGAGGATGAGGACACTTCGGGAACAACTGCAATATAAACTTCAAATTAACACGTTTATCTAAAAATGATTGACTAAAGGGACGACCTTGGACTATGAGTCGAGGTAGTCCCACCCTTAGCAAAGACAGAACAAGTGCCAAGAAAGACATTAGAGAACGTACATCGTTCCCGATTTATTAATGAATAACTTACTTACGACAATAAAGGAAAAGTCTCCATTGTCGTTCACACGTCTTTGTACTTATAAAAGTCACTTACACTTCCTACTTATCTCAGATACCCCTTGACCATCTCGATAAGTCTTTCTTAACTGTACAAAACAGTCTCTATGTCTGTAAGTTCCGTTCTCAGCCCTTAAAAAAAAAAAAAAAATGTCTGGGATGGTGTGATACCTTTCGGGGGGTTTAAAATGGACGAGACCACTTCTACGATGATGTCAATAAAGAGTCGAACGGAGGAAGTCGGGTAAGTACGAGAATAATATAAAATACCCACCAATTAATGGATAAATCAAAGTAAAAATTTTAACTCCATATTGACTGTACATAAATAATGAAAGTCCACGTGTCGTATTACTAAACTATAAACGCATATAACGTTTGCTAGTGGCGGTAGTCAGATCGACTGGAGGTAGTGGAAAAAGTAAAAACAAACATAAGTATACTATAAAAAACGGAACGTCTATACCTTACACGTCTACAGGGCGAGAATTGAGGATCGTCGTTTCTTTACTACAGAGTTCGGAACTTTCGATGAAAGTCACCAAAGAGATTTCTCGTCGTTGCAGACCCTTAAGGTTTTCCATCCAAAACATCAACCTTCCTCTCTCCTACCTGGTCTGAAACTCTATATCAACCAAAAGAGTGGACGACCACCTCTAACTGAATGAGTGGTGGGAGTTAGTCGTCGGTGTCTAACCCTGTCTGCAGACAACCTTGTTCGCATCTGTGTACGACTACGAGGGAGTAGAAGGTCCGAACAGGGACGGTAGAACCAGAATCCCGTCACCACGGGTTTGAACAAGCTTGTAATTTGTCACCTAGCAGTCTTTTAAGGTGTCAGGTCCGGTCTAGGGTCTGGTTAATTCAGTGTTAACGGACATCGTAGTCATTAACATTTCGAGTTCACTGAGACAACATGTCTGTTCAAACCTTCCGTACCAGAACCACAGCAAGACCCGACGGTAATCTACTTGAGGTACTCGATGTCAAGACCCTAAATGAGAAAAGGTGCAGGAAACCACTTTACACAAATATGAACCCATAAGAGGAGACTCCCGTAAGGTCCACTGCGATCACCATCTCTTGCACGAACGGTTACGTCCTCTGCAGGGACCCAGCCTCCTCCCGTACCGTTGGGTGAGGTTATAAGAACAGAACCTCTTAGGGTACCTGTCTCTTCGGGCCGCCCGACACCAGACGTCTCAGTCAGACGTTTCTCAGTCTGTATTGACTTCGCTGAATCGTGTGTGCGTAAGAGGAGACTTTCCCAAATAAGCCCTTACATTTCCCTTCACTGAACTCACCAGTCTTTCCTTTTTACTGCCCCCTTCTGAATTCGGAACTGGTCCGCCGTGAAGGGCTCTTGACTCTCGCCTTCCTTGTGCAAAGATAACTCATTCTCTTTATCTCCGACGGAAACGTGGGTCGGTCACGATGACGACACCCTCGCTCGCCGACGGTGGGACGGTCTGCGTCCGGAGTCCCTCTAAGGCACTTACTTAGACCGATGGAAAAGTGTATGAGACGAAAAGGTGTTTGGAGGCGACTGTCGTCTCGGGTCAGTATTTCGTCTTATTTCACTCAAGACTGGTAGGTGAAAAGGTAGTAGAATATTTCAGTAGAAGATCTGGCTTCCCCTATTGTGACTCTCCTCCATCCTCCACCCGACATCCGTGGTGTGGGACGGTAGTGGACTCGAGCCAGTCACAGTACTCGACCACATCAGTACAATTTGGTCCCGGCGTGTACTTCCAATACATAGCAGACAAGATGTACCGAGGAGTTACGTCCCGGACAGAATACATAAGCAAAACGTCCAATAGACCATATTATGTCCATGGATTATTGTAACAACCTGAAGGGACCACCGAGTCACCATTTCTTAGACGGACGTTACGTTCTCTGGACCCAAGTCAGGGACCCAACTCTTCTAGGGGACCTCTTCCTTTACCGATGGGTGAGGTCATAAGAACGGACCCTTTAGGGTACCCGTCTCCTGGGACCACCCGATATCAGGTACCCTAACGTTTGTCAACCTGTGCTGACTCGTCAGTCTGACTGTGTGTGTGTTATTACAATGATGATTCATAGTGAACTTACCGCATGACGATGATTAACGACACTAATGATATCAACCGGGAGGAGTAGGTTCCCAAGGTATAACCGTCTAAGTCTGTTGGTGTCTAGACTAAGACAACCGACTTAGACCCCTACGCTCTTGGGTGTATGTGTCTCCCGACTCACACGGGGTGGGAAAACATATATATTCCCTTGTACATAGAGGGGTCTAAAACCATAGACCCCCCCAGGACTTTGGTTAGTGTAATCTATACGTTCCTGTTAATATGATTGGTAGTAATTGATTCTATTCTTATTAATTCGTATTACCGGTGTTCATTTAATGTACTCATTCACGTCCCTCTCCACTCACGTTGCAGGTCTCGTGTGAACTGAAACAGTAATAACGGCAATTTCCTCAGTAAACAAGGGACCAGGGTCCGAAATTATTTCAGACTACCTTTATTCCGTCACTCTCTCCTCTGAGAACCTTGGACAACCTTCCAAGGTACCCACCTCTTATGAGAAACAATGAAAGACCGACTACCGTCACTAGTCGACTGACCACCCTCCCTCTTCTACCCCGACTGGAGCTACGTCCCTCCTCCCAATACCTTCTATGAGGTAATCCGGAAGGAGTAAGGCACTTAGACTCTTACAGAGTCGCTTCTAGTCCACGAAAACACATCAGAGGCTCCGAGCCCCTTCTCAACTCTGGGACTAGACGACCCTGTAGTAGACTAGAGAGGGACGTCTGGGGGCCGTCACCTGTCTCTGGGTGCAAGCCCTGACCCACTACACCCGACAGTTACTCAAGTCGGACTTCCCACACCTGAAGGTCTTCAAGACATACTTGCCCCGTCGGGAGACGCGTGACCCCTTTCTGACGAAAGAGCTCGACCGGGGTCTGAAGCAACCCCTGTAGAACACCCTTGTGGACCTCTAGGACGTCTTTCCATTTACGGACTCCTGCCCCACCCCACTCCCTCCACCCCGGACGTGCCCCGTCGAAGGTCTCAGCTGAGCCCTCGCCCCACGGTGTAGCTCCAGCAGTAGACTCACAGGTCGGTGTCGTGTATGCCAGACGTCTCTGAACGGCATACCACGGACCATCCCTCGCCCACGAGGTATTTGTAATCAAAGAAACAGAAGATACATGACCTATGAGGTGGAAAAAAAAATTTACAAATAAATAAAAATTAACTAACTAAGAACCAAATGTTATAACCGAACTAAAAACAGTGTGTAGTTGTACTTAATTGGGATCTACATGTGTGCAGGGGAGGGAGAACTCAGAGGGAGGGTGGAGGGCGGGTAAGGGTGGGGAGATCTAATAAGGTCTCGGGGTCAAACTCAAGGGTCTTAGGATATCGTTTAAGGGTAACCGATAGATAAATGTATACAATCACATATATACATACCGAGGTGAAAAGTAGAAATGGAGGATTTCGAAGAACCAAACGTTTCAAGATTAGAGTCAGGAATAGAATTTGAGTATATGACGAACTTGTTCGTCACGGGTGTTGATCGTTTTCTCATAAAGAAAGGAGAGAAAGAAAAAAAAAAAAAACGTTAGCACTTTGTGTGGGGGAACTGGGTACCGGTGTAGGTTCGAGTCACAAAGTCTCGAAGAATTATTCGTCAGAAGAGACGGGTGATTGCCCTGACCTTAACGTCAGCGTTCCATGTGGAAAAGGTAGACTTCGTCTTCGGTCCCAATACAACCCTGCAGCACAACGTTGGAACATTACTGTACCGGAGAGGATGGTCGGAGAAGGTTGGAAAAGCCTAGCTCACTGAGTACGTGGTGTCAGGCCCGACTCATATCTTTGTCGTCGTCCGCCGTTTGAACCCACAAAAACGCGAATAAAAAGACTTAAAGAAGAATTTTATTTAACGTCAATGGTCGTCAGTCGTCACGGGAGGTCGACTGACATTCGGATCTTCGGGCAACGGGAGAGACTGGGTCCGGGTGGGAAAGGGACACCAGTGGTCGAGGTTGGGGACCACGTCTGCGCCCTCCGTCCCTCGTCTCGAGTCCGAATCGTGAAAAATAAGGTATATTATGGAAGGAAACAAATTCCTATAAAAGGTAAGACGTTACGGGTCCTCTCTGGGTTTAATCTGAGGAGACCCGTGTCTTCACAATGAAAAAAAAGAGAGGGGGAGAGTCGATATCGACTTTTTATTTATTTATTCGTCTTAACTCTTCATCCACTTAGACCGGGTCCTGACGACCCGCCGCCATGGCCGAAGGGGCTTCGGTGCGGCACTAGAGACATATTGACGTGTGTTTGGTGAGTATTGCACAACTGCACTCGCGGACAAATATCTCCCTTTCCTATGCCGTCCGAGTCTCGTCCAGACTACGTTCGTAACCGAATATTTGTGCCGTCACCTGAGATAGTCTGACACAGTGGGTCTATATACGACGGTTTCGTGGGGTCCCGTCGGTCCACCAGACGTCACAGTCAGCCGAGACTAGCCAATGTAGAGTAGATATGTCGTAAAGGAACAAAGGCTTCCCGAACCTTTATTCAAAAGGAAAAAAATTTAATACTTTAATACCATTGTGTAAATGTCTTCAAAACCTTTTATATCTTGTTTCCATGTATATCGAGGTAATGTATTAATAAAAAATTCATCTATTTAATTCTAAAAATCAACCTCAAAGTTATAGTTTGAGAGTTTTTAATTATCCTACTTATCTGTCTTTTCAAACGTGACACTTGGTCAGGTAAACCTAAGAGTTTCGTTGGCACCCTGTGTCCTTCCCGTACAGGAGAATGTCACTCAGGAAAGACATTTTACTCCTGTCCAGTCCACCAAGAAGTTGTAGTGAACAAAGGAATGTGGACCCAGAAAAGTCGGTTTGAAGGGCAGGATACAAGAAACACATCACTATACCTGAGTACCGCCCCTCGAAGACCGAAACAACAATAAGTCGGTGGTTCATTGCAGGCTGAGAAACACTGGGGTACCTGACGTCGTGCGGTCCAAAGGGACGGGGTGTAGTGGAGGGTCTCGAACGGGTTCAAGGACAGTAACTTAGACACTTCGGTAGGTTGGCAGAGTAGGAGACAGCAGAGGAAGAGGAAGACGGAAGTTAGAGAGGGTCGTAGTCCCAGAAAAGGTCACTTAGCCGACAAATGGAAGGACGTCTCCTTAGTATGGTCACTTAAATCCTTTTACTCTCTCATTACCTCACTCAAACTCTTGTAGAGTGGGTAAAAGTTCCCTCTCCCTCCTGACACGAAGAAGTCTAGGAGGTTCTCGACTCGCTCTACAAACATAACTCCGATGTCGAAAACAAGACACTAATTTCATTCCGTTGGGTCACGACTTTTTGTATCGACAAGACCCACCCCACCGTCCGGTTTCCATGTCCCCTACAAAGTTAGACTATTCGACGACTTCGTCTCAAATTAGTAAAATAGAGTCGACCCTTGACAAAAAGACACGTCCGTACTTGAACAAAAGGGTCGTCAGAGACGAGGGTTGTTCGATAGTCTATGGACTCCTTTTTGGGTTTGGTCGGGGGAGACAGATGTAGACTAAGAATGTCACTTTACATTAGGCTGACAACGTATGTCGTCAGTCCCCGATGGTGGTCTAAGGTCCCAGTAGTCCTCTAGATGTCCAAGTGAAACCAAGTCACCTCTTCAAAGAGACGAACCAATGAAAGTAGACGCAGGATGAGAATAAGGATACCTCGAACCGTGGTCCTGTCTTGAAACCAATACACCGAGAAGACAGTATAAAGTGGTTCATCTTAGTGGAATGATCACAGAATAGACCCGGACTTGAACTTTAGACTCCCGTTGCCTTTTTTGTGGTTTGTGGTTTATAGACGACCTTCTTCACCTCCGAGACTTTAGATGGGCGAATGTGAAGGGACCACCGAGTCACCAACCCTGAGGTGTGAAGACCACGTCCCTCGTCCCTAAGTCAGGGACCAATCCCTTGACTCTAGGGGGCACGCCATGTCGTACCGGTCTTTATTTATTTTATCGTTATTATTATTCTTTTAATTTTAGAAGGACGGATTTTTCTAACAGGATACAAAGACTTTTTGAAACCTGGACTAGACAAACTTACAACCGCTGACTAAAACCATTTGAGGGTTCCACAGCCCTTCTAGGTGACCTCTTTCTTTACCGTTGGGTGAGGTCATAAGAACGGACCCTTTAGGGTACCTGTCTTCTCGAACTGCCCGAGGTCAGGTACCCCAGCGTTTCTCAGCCTGTGCTGACTCACTGATTTGTTGTCGTTGTTATTCTACAGAAGTTCGGGACCTCCGACCGCCGTGTGCGTACGTAGTCTTTCTCCCACCTACGGAAGGGTCGGGAAGCTCTAATGAGTACCCGCACGAAAGGTTCTATAATTTAGGGGAAAAGGTCGATGACTTTAGTATTTGAATCGGTATGAAACCACTCGAGTAGGCATCTGTTCCGAGGTCAGTCCCCTCCGAGTCTGTGATCGAGTCAATCCCTTGTACGTCTAAAAGAGAGTCGCCCTGACTCTAGTGACACCAGGAGCGGAGGTCCCAGGAGAAGACGACTCGTGACGAACGTACGACTGGAGAAACAAGGGAAGGAAGGACCAGACAACGTCTCCTACACTTCGGTATGGTTCAATTACCTCAGTTGGGAGGGATGGGTCTCAGGGCGATATGGAGCCTAATGAAGTAATCATTCAAGGAAAACCGAGGAGAAGAGAGAAGGACGAGTGACACTACCTTGAAGGACGAGTGAATCCTTTCCTTGGGACAGGATCCGGTAGAGTCCGAGGACGGACCGTTAAGATGTCTTTTATTATCGAAACCTGTACATCTGAGAACCCCTGAAGGGACCACCGGGTTTCCAATTCTGAAGTAGTGGTAGGTTACGTCCCCCACGTCCAAACTAGGGGCCAACCCTTCGATTCTACGGTACACGGAGCACCGGTCTTTTGGTTTTGTATTTCGTCTTCTTTATAACATTGTTTAAGTTATTTCAGAACTTCCGGGTATAAATTTTTTTTTTTTTGAATCTTTTATACATCTGTGAACGAATAAACGAAACAATAAGGACGTTTCGTGTTCCAAAGTTGGAGAACGTGCAAAATAAGTGGACGCACGAAGATGTGACCCCAGAGCGACTATAGGAGTCGCACTGTCTATCAGTGTCTCTCTGACGACAAACGAAGGGAGGTCACCAGGACAAACTGGGACCCGGTACACCACCGGTTGTCTCCAAGTCCAGTCCCTAAAACTAGAACAAGAAAGGAAAAACGATCATGTACGTTGTCGTAAGGGAAACTTTAGAAAAGAAGTCCCGTACGAGACGTCGAAGCCCAAGACAGAGACTCGTCTTTCGGAACAGGAGGACCACGGACTAGGGAGTGGTCCAACGTCCTTACCGGCCTCCTTCTCTTAATCACATCCTGACACGAATGGACTACCGAAACGAAAGTTTCCCATAGAATTCATCCAAACAAAAGCGAAATAGCACAATGAAATAATACTAGACATATGAGTGTCGTTGTCACTCAAATAACACACGATCTTTCCAACCAACACACGACAGGAACCTAGAAGCAGTGTTACGGGACCCCTTCTAACGGTAGTAGGGACAAAATCTCTACTCTCTTAAGTCAGTCTTTTCCCTTCACGGACAGTTCCCGGTACCGGGAATTCATCTCCTCGTTCGAACTTTTGGGTCCGGGAAAACTGAAGTTCATAAACAGAAAATAAGGGACTCCATCAGTCGAACCAATTGTAGTACCCCGGCAACATTTACCCCTCCCTTGTCGGATAAAAGTCATGAGTGGAGAGGAGAGAGGTTAGCGTGTGAGGCAAAGGTCCGATACCATAGCTCGTGCGGGTCACACAGGGAGGGAGCCTCAAGAGGCTCGGGTCGAAGTAGTGTCTCAGGATGGTCTGAGAGGTGGGGTAGTCGAGCCTCCTCGAGGAGAGGGAGTTTATACTCTTGCTGATGGGGAGCCAGTAGGAGGCCCTGGGAGACGTCTGCCTGCGGAACGTCTGACTGATGAAACGGTAGTTTGTTCTTCACCACTGGGGTCTGTTGTACACGTACCCCTCCCGGTCAGCACCATCCAGTGTAAAGACGAGATCTTCAAAGATTCTTAACGGAACGAACCACGTAAAGGATCCAAGGTAAAAAAAAAGGGAGGAGTGAGAATCGGTGCCCGTAAGGACTCAAAAACGAAAAGGCAGAATTTTACCGATCGACAATTCTTGAAACATAGTACTTCAGAATCGGCTCCGAAAGTACTACTGGCTCTGACACCTAGGTGCCACCTTAACTTTAGGCCGTCCTTCTGGTCAGCGCAAAGAATCAATCCATGCTATAAAGTGGTCTATTATTAAAATCCACGTACGCACGAAATAAAAGGAACTCTCCTAAAACGAATTCCTCCTGTGTCAGTGTATTTTTACTAAGACTATTGGGAGGGCCTCTCTTACCTAGAGGTGCAGCAGGACCACAAACTTATAAGGGCTCAGCCTGACGGGGAGGACCGAACCACAGACTACTGGAGACGAAGAGTCGGACCCGAAGGGTTCGAGGACACTGAAGAAACCAAACCCTTCTATCTTCTACCAATTGGTTGTCGAATGAACCTTGGTCAGTAGTCGTCACACCAGATTCACACATAAATCGATCTCCTGGTCCCTTTCTCCACCGGTCTTCGAAGGTTTTGATCTATGAGAGAGTGTAACGGCACTGAAAATCCTGTTTCCATTGTATAAGTGACTGTCACTTGACGTACCAAGACTTATCTCGACTGACTGGAATGTTTCGGTTTTTTCCAATTTATGGGAGTTGAAATTTCTAGTCCTGGATTTGTGAGTCTCTGTGTTGGGTAGAACACTGGACAGGTCTGAGAAGCGAGACTATCTTCCTGTCAGGACATATTTCTGTCTGAACGAGTACCCTCTCCTTGATCGACTAAAAAAAAAAAAAAAATTATAAGACCTACAATGGAAAATACGTTTTACTTTGTCTTTATTCTGTACTAAAGTCTATAATATCTTGAGAAGGATTTTACTCTCATTTAATCCAAAGTCTCTTTTCCCTTGTCTTCGGGTCTTTACAATCCACTGTGTAATAATAATAATAATAAAAAAACTCAAATTCACAGGACTTTAAAAGATTAGGTTCGAATGGGTCCAAGGACGGTCAGGATATTAGATGAAAAGACGGTTTATAAACTTTACTACGATGTCTAGTGAGTTGTCCTCTTGATCGAACTGAGAAGACTACCTATTTGACCTTTCTCAATGTCTGTCCTTTCCTCGTCCTCCCTCAGAAAGGTTCACCGGTCGGAGCGTCACTACAGACGAGTCACGACTGGGGCGAGGGACAGGACTCCGGTGCCGGAGTACCCGGAGTGTGACAGTCGAGGAAGCTCACAGGTCCGAGGGTGAAGGAGGGTCGTCCGGACGCCTCCCTTTCAGGGTCGTCTTAGCCTCGGACATTAGACGGAGGAACCCCGGTGCCCCACAAACACAAAGTCTGTCTTCCCCTACCCACCCTGGTCGCAATGGAAGGGGAAGAAATAAAAACCTACGTCCAGATAAATTTATGAATGTGAGTGTACACATGGAAAAAAGAGTCCGCCCAGTGTCGTTGTCTTGCGGACAGAAAGAGTGCCCCAAAAGACACTCACACGTCACTCCGACACGTACGCGCACGCGCGCGCACACACCACCCCCCCGGGTCACACGACAGTGAAACCCGTCCTGACAACGGCAAACAAAAGGTGAACGCAGACCGAAACGAAACACATCGACCGGAGAAGGGAGAGGAAGAGAACCAAGGACGCTGGGGTCTTCTTACTACCACCCGGTGTGCCACTTGACGTGTCTCTTTGTCCTTCCGAACGAGAGACCGGAGCAAGAGGAAACGAGTGTGGTTCGTAGAGTGGTGTGTTTGAACCCCCGTCTGACAAAACAAGTACCAACGAAAAAATGCTCACTCTTCACGACGTTTGTCCTGCATAAGGTCGCCCCACTAACTGAGACGGTACCGTCCCAACCCCATCTGACTTCCGTAGTGACAATCAACTTCTACTACTTGTTATTAGCGTCACAAGGGTCTGACGTAATCCCATCTGTCACACAAAGATAAGGTGAAGGAACCTGAGTCTCTCGACAGAAGAAACACGACCAGACAACTCACCCGACGGTACCCCGAGGGGGTGGAGAACGAAACCCACGGGACTCCAGACACACCACCCCAGTCCCTCGAAACGTTCCTGGAGCGGCTCTACAAAGAGTCCTTTCGGTCAACTACCTACAGAATCTCCTGTGCTCGAAGGGGCGGGGACTTGTGTCATCGGATTGACTCGCTGAGTAGATCAACCTTGGTTGG
This sequence comes from Capra ibex, assembly GCA_006410555.1. Taxonomy (NCBI): domain Eukaryota; kingdom Metazoa; phylum Chordata; class Mammalia; order Artiodactyla; family Bovidae; genus Capra; species Capra ibex. The sequence goes on along the minus strand of SJYO01050144.1, from coordinate 4,705,745 downwards.
GTAAAACCCTCTTTTTATGGGCATTTACTTCCAAGGGTCGAGATCCTAACACTTTCTCTCGACTTTACTTTCGTCGGAGGACGATATTTGGTGTCGAGAGTTGTCTCAACGTAAACCGAATACAAACTCTCCGACGGTCCCCCGCCAATACCGGAGCAAGTCACAGGGACGAATGACCCCAAGGAACCTTGGAGTCGACAGGTCGCTCACCTTTAAGGTCAGAGGTGCGGGAGGGTCATATTTTTACTGACTGCCTTAGTAGAGTCCCTGAAGACTCACATTTACGTTCCCTGAACCACCCCACAGGAGTACTTTTATATTTGAGAAAGAATCCGAAAACCATACAAATTCTACCTGTCGACCTTACCCGTTTGTGGAAAAATACCCTCCGGTGTTTTAAAGGACAAGACAACTTTTCTCCGACGACGCAAGAACCACCCCAGACAAAAGAACTCTGAAAATTACACTTAAAGACCTTCCCTGTCAGGGAAGAAAAATTTCAAAAAAATAAATGTTGTAAAACCCCCTCACATCACAAAATATTACAACACACTCAAAGTCCACATGTCGTTTCTCTTAGTCAAATATATATGTATATAGGTGAGAATAAGAAAAGGGTACATCCAGCAATGTCTCATAATTGATCTACTATTATTATTATTATTATTTTTCAACGTTTACACTGGCACCTGAACCGTCTACCCCGGCTGTCGAGGTTCCGAAAGACCCCTAACGGCAAGAAACTTACTCATCAACCTTCTTCCTTACTCTGCTTCGTCTATTGATTGACATAAAAACAAGGTTCGTCACAACCTTCCCTATTCTCCGAGTCCTTTAAATGTTCTCATCTATTACGTCTTTAATGTATAAATTGAAGAAAATAGACCCCAATTTTTAGAAAAAACCTTCGCTATATAGAAGGAAGGATTAATGACATATAAATTACAACCAAACCTGTGGTTGTAATTTATAAACTTAAAGTAACAGAATTGCTTAAAGGAGACAACACTTCCCCTCCTATGTGGTCTTTGAGTGATCGCAATGAAACATATATGGTTGAAAGGAGACCCTAAATCTGCAGTCTCATCCGACCGGTCGGAACTGAGCGTCCATAAAGACGGACGTGCAGACAGTGTCGGAGACCGGAGAACTGAAACGACCTGAGTTAGTCGGTAAATTAGAGGACACTAAATTAACTCCAACGGACCTTTCATAGACCTTTATTTTGTATTCTTTATAAGGACACTCGGAAAAGTCGTCAATCGACGTAAACCAAGACAGGGGAGGGGGTGGGGGGCAAAAGTCGGAGGAAAATTTACCGTAAAAAACGGTTACCTTTAAAGAGATCCTCGATAACACGTTAGTATCGTCGACAAATATTGGACCAAACCTTTTAATTACTTGAACGTACTAGAACACCAGTCAATTCTTACGGAATTCGTTGAGTGTCTCATTTCCTAAAGACGGTAACGATGCCTGGAATTGAGAAATTAGTTGAAGAAACAAAAAAAAAAAAAATTAACGGAAGCAAAGGGATTATTTCGTGTTTAAAGTTCATGTCTATCACGAGCCATTTCTTATACCTAAAGATAAATCTTCTTACTATTACAAAAGAAAAAATTGGAGGACCGTTTTTTTTGTAGAGTACTGAAGAAAAAGATAAACTCTTCCGTATCTCCGCCATGCTACATGTAAAGTTTCTCACAAACCTTTTTTCCGATTTTTTATCACAAAATCAAGGTTCCAGTTCCTTCCAGTTAGGAGAGGATCACATTACCTTAAAAAAAAAGAATACTGGTTTTATAAAACGGTTTACCCCGGAAAACTTTAGTAGAGGGACCGAACTCAATCCCATCTCCCACTCAACTCGGACTACGTCGAGTCTAAAGAAGTAGGTGAGTAACCCAGATTGAGTAGCCGGTCTTTACAGCAGTATTGTCTGCACAAAGAGTCGGACATCCAAAGACCAACACCTTAAGAACAATAAGGTTTGTGACGACAGAGGGGGACCGTCTCTACTCATCGTTGTGGGCCGAGACTCATAACCGGGATCCCCGAGACCTCGTTCTAGCCTGGTACGTCCCCGGAGAGTCCGACCCAGGTCCGTCGGGGAGAAGGGGCCTCGTTTACGTGCGTGGAGGTAGGGGCGACCGGCGAGGGAGAGACATAAGGAGGACGTGTAGGAGTGGCTCTCCCAAAGTGTCACAGAGAAGGGTAGGGAGGAGGGGCGGGAGGAGGAGGAGGAGGAGGAGGAGGTCCATTCGAGCCCCCGGTCCTGAGGAAGCTCTCGTATCTCTCGATGCTGTCGACACTGGCGGAGTGGGTCAGGACCTCGTCGGTCAGCAGAAAGTTGTCGGACGTCGCGCAGGGAAGGATGCTGTCGAAGCTGAGGCTCCTGATAGGTCGGCGGAACGGGTTGGTGTTCGGGTTCCCGTGGAAGTTCCTGATACACGCACTGGCGCGACTGGAGTTATTCCTGTTCGGGCAGTAAGGACGACGCCGGGACCGGCCGATGTGTCCATCCTGCGGACCGGAGGAGGGCGGGAGACCCCACCCGAGGAACCTGTGAAGACACGACAGGGGTCGGGGATTCCAATGGGGGAAAGATCCCCTGTTGATCTGAGAACTCTCCAACCCAATCGGAGAGTCCAGTGAGACGTCTATCGGTAACCCAAAACCTTCGTTTAACATAGTAAGACAAAGTTCCCTAAGAAAGGTCCTCACCATCCTTTTGACTATAAAACTTAGACATTGATCCCCTTCCCTTAAGACAGGTAGACCATGAAGACCTTTAAGACGGAAGGGCCGGATCGCAGTTCCCCGACGAAGAATGGACGAGAACCTCCCGAGAAACTTGTGTCTCGGTCGTCGTCGCTACGACTTTCGGTAGTGACTTACCCAGATGAGGGACCTGAGTAGCCGTCATCTTAGGAGTAATAGTCCGTCCTCACCTTCACCCTTTTCACGGGAGTCAGTGGGATGTGAGTCCGATCTAGGACCGGAGATCTCCTTTGGAAAGAAGAGTGACTCGAAATAATAACGGAAAAAGGGGGGTCCTCACTTTGAACATCAGTACAACTTGTTTTCTTTCTAGTATCCCTTTCCTTCCACATACAACTCTCGAACCCGAAACTAACTCTTAGACCAGGTTCTTAGACTTAAGTAACAGGAACCCTTCCAAACTTCTCACATAGACTCTAGATGCACTCCTCATCCTTATATAATTACTAGTCTAGAAAAGACATTCCAACACGGACGAGTTAAAGAAGTCAGGTCGTGAAACGTTGGGTACCTGACATCGGGTGGACCGAGGAGACAGGTACCCTAAGAGGTCCGTTCTTATGGTCTCACCCAACGATACGGGAGGAAGTCCCCTTGAAGGACTGGGTCCCTAGTTTGGGTGTAGAGGACGTCGAGGACGTAACGTCCGTCTAAGAAATGACGTCTCGGTGGTCCCTTCGGACATTCTAGTATCACAAAAGATTTTAAGTCTTTAACACAACACTCACCTCGAACAAAATTCGAAGCTTACGCGTCGCCACCAGAACCGGAGAACGTTAAATAGGTGGGACCCGCTCAGTAGTACACTTCTGGGAAACACACCTACTTCTGTCTGTGGAGTTAGACGTAAAGATCTCTCCACAGATAGACTAGAATTCTGACTCGAGATAGGGACAAAAACACACTCCCTCTTGAGTTCCTTTGAACCGACTGGAAACTCTTGTTAAGTGTACGAACCTTTTCAAGGAGGAGGAGGTACCTAGTCCCAACACAGGGAATGCACCGTAGGGAGGTCGAGCAACACATCAAGTCACGTACGTATCCACGAGTCCTCAGTACAAACCTAAAACTTCATCATTGGTCTTGATATATCTCAGCACCCGGTCTTTCCTCGAATTATCAGTGGATGAAAAAAGAAAGATGTTATAAGGGGTTCAGGAACGAACTCGTAGTGCTCATAACCCTTTAGCGACAAAACGTTCCCCCAGTCAGGGAAGGGAGACCCGTCGTCTGTCATCTTTCAAACACGGAAAGATAATTACTGTAAACCTTATGTCTTTCATACATTTCACAGAAAGTCCTACATACTCTCACGACACACATGAGTCAGCACAGGCTGAGAAACGCTGGGGTACCTGAACATCGGACGGTTCGCGGAGACGGGTACCCTAAAAGGTCGGTTCTTAGGACCTCACCCGGTAGTAAAGGAAGAAGTCCCCTAGAAGGGCTGGGTCCCTAGCTTGGACGTAGAAAACGTAGAGGACGTAACCGTCCTCCCAAGAAATGGGGACGCTGGGGACCTTTTGGGGTGTATCATTGTGAATCCATAAAACTCTTGACCTGAGGTCAACCCATGTGGCTACCTCCTCCTCCTTCTCTAACGCATCAATCCTCCCCCTCTCCGTCTCCACCGATACTTCACTTAAACCCGACACCTCCACCGTCCGTAGAGACTCACCGACACAAACGGAGAGAAGAACACTACGTTCACGACAGTAAACGGGTTCTCATTTCCGACGGTGGAGAGGAGGGGGACGGTGGGCCTGAAAGTCCTGGTTTAGGAGTTACATCGAAGAGGAATAATTTTCAGAACGGAATAAGGGAGACTGTATTAGAGATGGTACTGGTGACAGTCGTCCGTACTAGCATTAAGAAGAGGAAATTGTCAAAAGTAGTAAAAGAAAAGCAAACCACACGTCAAGACTTTTAAAACGATCAAATTCCACCAAAACACCTATTAGTGTAATTCATATCACTGAAAATTCAAGATTTCAAACCCAATACCGGTCTCTTTCGGAATACTAAATCCAGTTGGACGTACCCCATTCTAAGACCATTCCTTAGCACCGATGAGATGTGTCTCAAATCTTCAAAGATCTTTACCACTTTCGGACTAGAGATGGAGTTTATCTTTGAGAAGACTTTTCCCGTGCAACATATTCAATAACCTCAGGGACTACCCTCTTCGGACGTCTCGAGTATGAGATGCTCACTAAACTTCTCAGAGTCGATTCTACTAGAATTGTTCTCAGTAGACTCTTAACCTTTACAGAGATTCACAGCATCAAAGTTCCTCTCTTCCTTTTCCTACTTCACCTTGCAATTCTGGATCCTCATGCTTAAACCTGTACTTCTGTCGGTAGTCCTCTCGGTTGTGGAGTAGGTTTCGGTTTGTCTAGTCTTGTAGATTTCGAGAAAAGTCCTGTTGAAAAGAAGGTCCTTACAGGACCTTCAGACTCAATACAAACTACAGTAGGGAATAAGCCCGAAGGGTCACCACCGAGTCACCATTTCTTAAGTGGACGGTCACTCCTCTACACCCAAGCTAGGGACCCAGTCCTTCTAGGGGACCTCTTCCTTTACCCATGGGTGAGGTTACAAAAACGGACCTCTTAGGGTACCTGTCTCCTCGGACCTCCCGATGTCAGCTACCCCAACGTCTCCGCAACCTGTGTTGACTCGTGCGTATCTGAAGAAACCCACCTAACAAGATTACTAACGAAGAAGGAGGTAGTAAGAAAGGTAGGAAAAAAAGGAACGAGAACAAAGGAGAGAGAGAGACAGAGACAGAGATTCCCTCATCTTATAAGTAACTTACCCTGTCTCCTCTTCTACTAATAGTCAATTACTAGAGTTTTTGAGGTCACCAGTAAACTTGATTTTATGTTAAAAATTTCATAGAATGGTAAGTCGAAAAAGAAGAAACATGGACCCCTAAAATGAAAAGTTCGGTAGAGTTTATCTCCACGTTTGTTATCGGGTCTTTTGTCTTCAGGAGGTACGAGGGGGGGGGGGGTCGGGAGTGTGTGACACACTAAAATCCGTTTAAATGGAACATGGGAGAAGATGAAAATCGCTTCACCTTCACAGGGAGGGAGAGAACCATCCTCTAGACACTCGTACATTAACTTGATTGAGTCAATTACTCTGTTTACTCACGGTCTGTTCAACGATCTGCGCCCTCTCTTTCGAGTTAGCATTGTTTAGTTAATAAAGTCGTCTACAAAGACTCGTGTACAACTCATGTCTATTCACGAGCATCCGGACCTTCCAAGTGATAGAACTGCTTAAGTTCTATAACAGTAACAGGAATCTGAACTTGACCTAAAAGAATGACGACACCAAACTACTTTCAGTCCTAAATAAACCGTACACCACAATCAGGGAGTCAGTACAGGCTGAGGGACGGTGGGGTATCAACCACATACCCCTCACCAGGTTTAAACCCACCGAAAGAAGGGGTTAGGGGTCCGGGAGGGTGGAGACGGGGCGCGGGGGGGGGGGTGGGGCCGGGTACAAGTGACAGACCATTTATAGAGAACAGGTGTCACTTTTGATATAGAACGGGGAGTAATACTGGGGAGTAGTAGAGTCTATGTAGGACCCCTTGCCCGGTCACTTGCCTTGTACGAAGGGATCCGGGAAGGTGGTGGACCCTTCACACGTCACTGACCTCAAGAATATTTACTCAGAGACTCAGATACGTCTGTACGGTTCTACTGGACTTCAAGTCTTTTCATGAAACCTTTCACCTTTAGTAACATATTCACAACCGTTTTGAGAAGTAACGAGTATTTGTAGTGTGGATAAAAGGTAGAGCTCAATATACGAGAAAATTTTTTTTTTTTTAGACAAAGGAAATATAAACGAATGGAGGTCCCATACACACCGGTGTGTCATCCTTGTGTACATATGGAAAATATAGTGGACTTGATTTCCTACAGACATATCTAAGGGACTTGACCCTGCACTTAGGTAAAAGGACAGAGACCCTCGGGTCAAGAGACAGGTAATGTGGGAGTTTCCTTATGTAAAATGAAGACTACGACAGAATTAATGACGTGACATTCACACCTTTAGTCAATCTTTGACTTAAAAGTGTAAGAGAACGTGTCAACGTAAGAAGGAGGGTTCTATTCTTTTAACGTAGTTGGAAGTAACCCGAGGGTACCGTTGAACAATTTAATCCAGTTCTACACCCCCGTCTATTGTACCGAACTTTCGGACGGACAATCGACTCAACTCTTATGTAGTTTACGTTGTGACCGAAGGCGGTCTTACGTGGAAGAATGGAACGACCCTGACGAATACTAATAGTTTGACTATGTTAGTCTTTCGAGGTAAAAGAAAACAAACTTCTATGGAATACTTGGGGTAGACTAATGTTTTGGTAGACTCTCTTCACCGGGTCACAAAAGACACATAAACTACCTGGATTTGTTTTACGAGAGATCTAGGAACTGTTTGTATCCGTAGGGACCAAAAAAAAAAGGGGGTAAAGTCATCCACATCTCATTATACGAGATAAAAGTCTCACAACTAGGAAAGGGAAGAGACAGGGCAGTCCGAGGAAGATAGTTACTGTTTTGACTCTGTGTTTTTTTACTGAATAAGGTTCGGAAGACGTCCTTCCACCGAGAACTTGACTTGGAATTCACGACCTACAGAGTGGACTCATACTTTAGAAAGAGAGAATTTCTTACTCTTGTGAGTAACCAATAGAGTCAATGAGGGTAATCTCATGTAAGTCCCGGAACACGGAACGAACAGTGAGTAATTGTGATACGTCCCCCTACCCCGCACTGTACGACCTCCCCCACCTCGATACCAGAGATTTGTCGGAAGTATATTGAAGTGAGGTCTAACGGTCTGAAATCAACTATGTCTATTCCTTAAGAAAGGACAGTGAGGACGTCAACCACACCTCGTCAGGACGACCATTATCAACACAACAGTCACACATCCACACCGGGGTCGAAACACAACGTTAACAACATACTTCACGAGTCCCAGAGAAGAAATAGTACCTCGGACCCTTTTCCGATTCGAGGTTCGCTAAGTAATGGACATTACTTTAATACTAAATGATACGACACATCTGAATGCTTATCGACTAGGAAGTCGGAGACTTTCTGATGTAAACTCTAGTAGTCCTTAAGTTGAACGTTCATAAAAACTCACTCTTTAACGTGTTTCCCCATGGTCGGAACATCTTTGCCTTCGGGATCTGTTAGGGGGTAACGAAAAGTCAACTCAGCCAAGTCAACAAGTCGGTACAGGCTGAGAAACGTTGGGGTACTTAGCGTCGTGCGGTCCGGAGGGACAGATAGTGGTTGAGGACCTCAAATGGGTTTGAGTATAGGTAGCTCAGCCACTACGGTAGGTCGGTAGAGTAGGAGACAGCAGGGGAAGAGGAGGACGGGGGTTAGGGAGGGTCGTAGTCCCAGAAAAGGTCACTCAGTTGAGAAACGTACTCCACCGGTTTCATAACCTCAAAGTCGAAATCGTAGTCAGGAAGGTCACTTGTGGGTCCTGACTAGAGGAAATTTTACCTGATCAACCTAGAGGAACGTCAGGTTCTCTGAGAGTTCTCAGAAGAGGTTGTGGCGTCAAGTTTTCGTAGTTAGGAAGCCACGAGTCGAAAGAAGTGTCAGGTTGAGAGTGTAGGTATGCACTGGTGACCTTTTTGGTATCGGAACTGATCTGCCTGGAAACAACCGTTTCATTACAGAGACGGAAAATTATACGATAGATCCAAACAGTATTGAAAGGAAGGTTCCTCATTCGCAGAAAATTAAAGTACCGACGTCAGTGGTAGACGCCATTAAAACCTCGGGGGTCTTTATTTCAGACTGTGACAAAGGTGATAAACGGGTAGATAAAGGGTACTTCACTACCCTGGTCTACGGTACTAGGAGCAAAAGACTTACAACTCGAAATTCGGTTGAAAAAGTGAAAGTAGTTCTCAGAAAAATCAAGGAGAAGTGAAAGACGGTATTCCCACCACAGTAGACGTATAGACTCCAATAACTATAAAGAGGGTCGTTAGAACTAAGGTCGAACACGAAGGAGGTCGGGTCGCAAAGAGTACTACATGAGACGTATATTCAATTTGTTCGTTCCACTGTTATATGTCGGAATTACATGAGGAAAAGGATAAACCTTGGTCACACAACAAGGTACAGGTCAAGATTGACAACGAAGGACTGGACGTATATCCAAAGAGTTCTCCGTCCAGTCCACCAGACCATAAGGGTAGAGAAAGTCTTAAAAGGTGTCAAATAACACTAGGTGTGTCAGTTTCCGAAACCGTATCAGTCATTTCGTCTTTATCTACGAAATCGTAGGTAACGAAAAACGGGCTCTATTTGAAAGAAGAGTAAAACACCTATTTAACCTCGGGCAGATGGGAGTGTGTCATTGTTTCAGGTTCCCGGTGTGGGTTTTGGACCCGCAAAACTGACCAGTAACTCAACATCCCAAGTCTTTGTATTTCCATGACGATTCTGTACAAAAACTTTTATTTGTTGCAGGGACGTTTTCCTTCCCGAAGGTTCGGGAAGTAAAGTCTTACTTTGCACTCGAACCCGCCGTAGTGGACTTTAGTACCAAAAGACTTCCTTTCGACCTAACGTTTTAGTAGATTCACAGGAGTCCATGCTGGGGGTCCCCTTCGAAGAGTACACTCGGAGTCATTGACTACTCCTTTCCTCTCCCCCAGGGGTCTCGTCCTCTTCTGACACCACACTTAACCACGTCCTCTAAGATTAAGATCGGATGTCCGGGTACCTCTACAATAATCCTTGTTGAACCTCGAAATATCAACCCCCACCTCCCTTATAAGGGATTCGGTCCAAGACCTTATGTCAGAGAGGTACAGTCATGACACCGACATTCCAACACTCAACTGATGTCAGAAAGGACTGTATTCGCATGTTGGGATCACGAGAAAAGCACGTCAGGACGGTAAATATTCTCAGGACTCCAAAAGTCGGGTCCGTTTCGACCTGAACCGGAGTCCGAATGTCCCTCGTAGTGACAGAGTCCCATCTCGCAGGTACCCATCACGGACCTACCGACCCTCCTCTTTTCAAACCGTCACTCTCTCCGTCTTTGTCGTAGACGGGAAAGGAGGAGTCTCCGGGGACACGCACTGCCCAACATCCTTCGGTCTGTTTGGGGGAGTCGGATGTACCTCGGATCGATGGTCGGTCGTAGAGTCTTCGGCCCCTTAAGAGTAAGAGACGCGACACAAACCGCCACCCAGGAGTCCCGCGCGTACCTTACACTCACCCTAGAGTCACCTCGTCACTCAACTGTGCGAGGAGTCAATGCTCTGACGACCCCTTCATGCAACCTCGAGTCCCCCGCCCCCAGGGGCCGTCGAGGCTCGACCTCCCTAGTCTTCGGGGAATCATAACAACGGACGTACTTTCAAGGTGACGGAGACGGAGGACTGACCAAACGTACCCTTGTCAACCAGAATCTGTAGACGGTGGGCACCTCTTTTAGTGTATCACCCTCCTGAGCCGGAGCAACAAGTAAAAAAGGGAAGATTTGCCGAAACTTCCACACCTGTCCCTCCAAGGGACAAAAACAGTCAGCGGAAACTTCTGGCGTCGACCAACTCGGTGGGACCCCTGACCTGCGTCGAGGTCATCGAGGTCCTTCGACGGAAATCCCGTCTCTCTGGGGAAATACGACATGTTTTGTCTATCGTCTAGGACCACAAATTTGGTGGACTTCGGACGCCCACGGACCTAAACCTCAGTCCTTTGAGTGTTCCCCGGGTAGAAAAATCCCCTGTGTCGTGGGGGGAAGGGGACGGTTGGTGGACGAAAGCTCCGCAGAGACCAAGAAGGTAAAAGACCCACCGACAAAGAAATTGTTTGAGAATTGAGGTACACCACCTTGACCCACCACTGGGACGACCTTACGGCGAGACAGAGGAGAACCTTCGTGGTGGAAACACAGAAACTTCGGCTACAAAGGGGACTCGTCTTAGGTCGGGCACACAACGACTCCGTTGGTGCGTCCAGGACAACCAGCGCTCGTCGACCGGACCTTTTAGGGTACCGGAGTCGACGGTTCCCGAGAAGGTCAGCCAGGGAACTAATGCGGGGAACTGTAGAGGACCAAAGGGTCAACGGAAGGGTCGAACCCACGACAGTCTGGTCACTCACCCAGGAGTCGTACCTCTGAGTAAGGTAAGTCGTCTACGTACCTCTGAGGAAGGTAACTTATCTGCGATGTCAGGTGGGAACTTGTGTGCCCCACTCCCCGTGGCTGGGGACACGTCAGTCTTTAGACTCATATTAGGGGTTTGAATCGATGATCGGATGACAACTGGACGATCGTATTTGTCAGGTGAATGTGTATAAGACACAAAATACATGTAGATATACATAAAATACGTAAGGACTGGAGGGAAAAAAAGAGAATTACAAAAGCATAAAGATCCGATGCGTCAAACAGACTAAAAAAAAAGAAAAAAGTTTAACGACGTTTAGATATTTTTCCTAAAAAATTTATACAAATATAATTTTTCTTTAGGTACATATTCATCTAGACACTTCGAGTTTGGACACAACAAGTTCCCGGAGACACATAGAGAGGGACAGGAGAAGGGGGATTTTGCTGAAAGAACCCTACGAATGTCTACTATTAGTGGGGTGGACGATAAGAATACGGAAGTCCAAATCCAAGTCGAATTTGTGTACTCTCCACTCTCCGACAAACGGGAACCCGATGCACCGTCTCCGAAGTAACACAGTCTCAACTCTCAACCCCGAGACCTCGGTCCGTCGGTTTCACACAGGACCAAAACGGTGACTGGTCTCGACGTACCGACACCCGTTCGACTGGAGTGACACGGAACCATAACAATAGACGTTTTACCAGTGTTATCGTCAAAGACAGAGGAGCTTAACACCATCCTTAACGTACTTATCGAATACCTTCCGTGAGTCGTGTCACGATCCAGGTATCCTTTGGGAGAAATCCACGATTGACAATGGAGACAAAGTATAATAAGAGGTCTAGAAAACAAAAAGGTCATGTCAAGATGTAAGGAAGACCAGTCTCCCACTACCCAAATTGAATCTCTTAAGGTCAGTAAGGACCGTCACAGAACCCCTCGTGTCGACTATGAATTAAAGTCAAATCCAGTGAAGTATTTCAGAGGGACCACCGAGTCGCCACACTTTATGGACGGTCGGTTATGTCCTCTGCACCCAAGCTAGGGACCCAACCCTTCTATAGGACCTCCTCTTTTACCGTTGGGTGAGGTAATAAGAACAGACCTCTTAAGGTACCTGTCTCCTTGGACCGCCCGATGTCAGGTACCCCAGCGTTTCTCCGTCTGCGTTGGGTCGTACGCGCGTGGTGATGGTGGATCCAGTGAAGTCGAAAAGTCGAGTTGGGTGTACACACGACTCGAGAGTGACACACGGTCTAAGAAAGTATACGCAAGTATAAAAACTTTTGAGTGGTTGTTGGTGTACTTCTTTTTAGACAATAGGAGTGAAATACTTCCTCCCTTAATTCCAAGGGTCCCTCCCTTCTCCAGATCGAGCCTCAGTGTGTCGTCTGTTGTTTCTTCTCCGGAAAGTGTCAAAACGTGTTGCAGTCTGTTAACCCTCCTTTTATCGGTTGTAATCATCGTACAACCAAACCCAGACGACTCGTCGTCTACAGCTCTGTACTAACCTGAACATTCTTTACAGGGTCCCGCCGCCCCCCTGCAGACTTCATGTCCCACCGTCTCTCGCTCTCTTCCACCTCCCGAAAGTTTCTCTTCCGCCCCTGGAAAGTCCGGGCTACCGTCTGTCCTTCCTTTCTCTGAACACTCTTCTTTGAGGTTCCCGTGTCGTCGAGGTTCCTTCCCCCACAGGTCCGAGGACCCTTAAAGTCAGTTTCAACGGGTCACCCCCTCGAGGGGCGGACCGTCCTCACCGGGACACACTGGAGGTACGGGTCAGGGACCGGCGTCGTCGGGGTCCTTTGTACAAGAACCACTCCTGGACACCTACCTTAGTGTCTACGAGGGACACCGGTCTCCCACCTCGGAGTACACCGGCACCGGGGCAGTCGGGACTGACTAGTCACACCACAGGCCGCCCAGTATGTCGTCCCGCGACCTGGTGCTAGGGTTGCGAGGACCACCGGGCCCTGACCGAAGACCTAAGTCACGGACGACAACTGTAACTGAATGGGTTGACGTAAACAAACGAGACACTGAGTGGAGAGGAACTCGCTATTACTCTCACTTTCAACAGGATTCCACCCACTTACACTTTCAAACGTGAGCCACACCTCCGACCCTGGACGAAACGGTCTCTCCACGAGAGTTCCGACCCGAGACTCCCCCACAACTGGAAGTCTCGGTTCTACCCACGTTAAAGAGCACTCCCGGGGAGGTCCGACCTAAGAGCCAGGAAAGAAGAAATTTCCGCACCCGTCAGGGAAAAGTCGAATCGGGTAATGTCACCTTGTCTGCACAAAAGAAGACGACGGAGGAACGACGAGAATTATGAGAGAAGAGAATAAGGTGGGTCCGACCGATGGTGCGAAATGTAGACTCCCCACGAGTCTTTAATAAATAACCTATTTCCGAACTTTTCAACACACGAGGTTACTACCAAATTCTATATCAAGTGGTGGGGTTCTTAAACTTATGCAATTGATCAGTAAAGAGAGTCGAAACCATGTTCCCCCTTTGAAATGAGGATCCTATTTTATTTCGAGTCTCTAACGTACCTTTTAGATGATCCTTTCCAGGTCCGAAGTCTTGAGAGTTCAGAATAAGAGATCAGGATTCGTCACGTCGGTAGAAAGAAGAATACTGGATCTACGAATTCCTCCGTAAAGGAAAAAAAAAAAAAAGGATTAACGGACATCCGTACCGACCTACCGAACGTGGCTGAGCTACCTGTACTCAAACCCACTTGAGACCCTCAACCACTACCTGTCTCTCCGGACCGCACGACGTCAAGTACCCCAGTGTTTCTCAGCCTATGCTGACTCGCTGACTTGACTCCTATATATATATATATATAAAAAAAAAAGTAGAAAATTTTTTTCATAACAAAAGGATTAAAAATGTCACAACCAAAGACGGTATATCGTTACCCTTAGTCGGCACTTATACGTATGTAGGAAACCTATAAACATAATTGATAGATTTCGTAGAAAATAAAGACTTGCGTCAAACGTGACAATGACAAGTCAGTGGGTCAGTACAGACTGAGAAACGTTGGGGTACCTGACATCGTACGGTGGAAGGGACAGGAAGTGGTAAAGGACCTCAAACGAATTCGAGTACAGGTAACTCAACCACTACGGTAGGTTGGTAGAGTAGGAGACAGTGGGGGAAGAGGAAGACGGGAGTCAGAAAGGGTCGTAACCCCAGAAAAGGTCTCTCAGATGAAAAGAGTAGTCCACCGGTTTCATAACCTCGAAGTCGTAGTCAAAAGTGAGATATGGGAGTTTAGGTCTGGAGTGAGTAAAGACCACTGAAGAATTTTGTTAGTCAATGGATCTTCTGTAACCCTCCTTTTCGAGACTTCTTTCGGTGAAGGACCGAACGCGAAACGGTCGAACGACAGGTCCTCACACAGACTCACCGTCCCACTTGAACTAATCTGTCTCAAGAACTCAAACCTCCCTTCCACGGACAGAACCTCCTGTCCGACGGGGAAATTCTCTCCTTGGCAGAGAAAAGGGACGTCGGTGGGGATGTGCACACAGGAACTTGTGAACGTCCACACTCCTCGCGTTCGTTTTTGTTCCCGGAAAGGAGGTCTGTGAGTTCACACATTGACAGAACACGAGTCCGGGGTCCGTCTGGGTTCACTCAGAGTCAATTCAGACGGGGTTTATCCCCTCAGACCGACTCGATTCCGGGAGGTTGCTCCGAAGGACGGTCCTGCCAGAACCTGTAACTAGAGACCTGTTCTGAAAGACGAGAAGGAAGCTAATTATGATTACCCTAGACAGAGAACCCGGTTTGACGTCTGTAAACACCCCTTACGACCTGAGTGACATCGAGTCGGGATACATTAATAATCCACCTCACCCGAACGACACCTCATATTTACTAATCCCTTTTTTTTTTCATGTAACCCCCTTTCTCCTAGATTCAGACAGACACCGGTTCTAAAGGGGTTTGGTCTTTACAGCCGATATGAAAGTGAACGTTTCGTCAAACGTAGACGAGAAAGACACGGACGGATGAAACTTAATCTCGTCCTTGAAGTCTCAATAGGAAGTGAACTTTTTTGGAATTGATAGAAAAGTAGATGTCACAAATTTTGTAAAATGCAAATATATACAATTAGTAAAACGAAAAGGAAGATTGAAACAGGAAAAAGTTTTAACGGCATATTTTCCGGTTAACTTAAGAACCTTCTTATTAACTTAAAATAAATCACGAAAACGATAAAACAAAAAGATAAGGTAGAACAAAAAGGAACAAAAAGAAGTCTTTTCAGACGAAAATTTTTATAAAAAAGACAACAGTTTAAGAAGACAAATTAAGATGACAATACTAAATACAAGGGTTTGACAAGATGTGACATCAGTCGAGAATTCGTCCTTCCTCGACACTATTGATGAACGTAAAATCTCTACCTATTTGATTTTGGGTCTCTCCAATTTACTCGACATACTCTAGTGAGTTACTTAGTCCCTTCTTCACCCCAGTTCCGAGATCTGTGAACTGAGGGATAAAACCCGTAAAGGGTGGTAGTACATATATAAAAGTAAAATATCCTATGGTAGACGACAGTAGAGTCAGTCATACGGGTTACAGGCTGTATAAACAAGCAAATTTAAAAAACTTTGCGAAGGAGGAAAGAAAACCAGATGACAAAGTCTCTGCACCTGAACTGTAATTTCCGACCAAAACAAAAGAATTAACAAAGGTAACGAGCTATGACCGATAAGGTCGTAGGTATTTACGTTCCCGTACTTGGACACCAGAAAGTACTATAAGTGCTCCCTACAAAAAGTTCGTGGACAATCTTACAACAAACACCAATACGCAACTCAATATCCTTGAATCTAGGACCTAACGACGGGAACTCAACGATCGGTAACTATCTCTTGTTCACAGATCTTGTATTACCAAATCTCACTAAACAACTTGGTTCCGTAGAGTCGGTCAATGTCTTACCTAACACATACCTAACACCACCTCTACTCTACTCTAACCCAACTCAACCCTCTTTTCCTCCCTGTATTGAGTCTTCTTTGCCCCTTTCCGAGAATGTCCATATTTTTGTTCGGTTTCATGGTACGTCAGAGGCGAGAAGGTAGAAAACTTTTAGAAGGACCACGGGACCATGGCTGAGGAAGTAGGAATCCGTCTCCTGTCACGTCGAAGGACAACTTAAACCGGGTCTCCAGTTCTGTGACAGTCCTACGAAAGACAAGTCAAAGAGTAATTTGCAGTACAGTGTTCTTGACTTTCCTCTTTCTCCCTGAAACCCTAGTAGATACTTACTATTAAATCTTACCCCAACTGTTCTTCGCCCACTACAAATCTACGACCCCAGCGGGTGGTCGGGGGTCTCCACCCGCGAGGACGTCAACGACACAAGTCAGCAAGTCAGAATAGGTCGAGAGACGTTGGAGTACCAGATGGATGGCGTGCGGTCCACGGGACAGGAAGTGGGAGAGGGCCTCAAACGAGTTGGAGTACAGGTGACTCAGTCACTACGGTAGGACGTCATCAAACATTCTTTCTATCTGAACACTTGTCTACCCAGTAAAGACCTAAGCTCACAAGACAAAAACGGTGGTAGCAAACCGACACCCATCTCTGTGGACCCACTCTCCCGCCCCGGCGAACCAGGGCAAGGAGACAAAATCCTGGTGGACAGTCTACACACGACAACCTCGGTTCATTTGGGACGACGTTCCCACTGGTTGGTACTCTCAAAGTATCCAATTTTATTTACGCCACAGGACGGGTGTGACTCCACAAACTAAACTGAAACTCTCAGCTCGATGTCTCTAATCTAAGAGTTTCATCGTCTACTTAGGGGTTTCCTGGACTCCACACCAGCAAAAATAAAACCCCACGTACAACTACTTTACATCGGACCCTCAGGGGGTATAACAAACCGGGGTTTATATCAAATTATCTCTCTTCGTCAAACCCAGTGGAAAAGTTTTGGGACTATGGAAAGGCGTGTCCTCCTAACAAACTCATTCTGTCAAGTCATTTACAAATGTCTCGAGTGGACAGGTTCTGGCCCAGGGTCCGGTCCGTGACTGATACGGACATTCCCAGTTAGTCTACGTTGGGTCCGAGGGTCCCTCGACTGTCGACCTAGTAAATTGTCGTTCGTCCAAAAAACTATCGACCACAAACAACCACTCCGTGGTAGGGTCCGAAACCCAATGTCGTCATCTTTGTGTGCCCGGGACGGGGACCTTGTACACAAGATCCCTACTCTCTCTGCGTCCCTCTCGGTCAACAGTCCCGACCGGGACGACTCTCGTCTCGTACTGCCCTCCGACGGGCTCTGCTCTGCGACCGATGGGCCCGGGACTGAGAAGACACAATCGGAACGCGACCCGTGTCCACCGCCTCGCTCTTGCACGTCGACTTGATCTTTTCGACTTCAGGGGGAGACTGGCGCCAAGCGCTCGTCACTCTAGTAACGGTACCGACCGTTGGGGGTGCAGATCTTTTACCCTTCTTTTCTATGGGTGTACACCGGTGTACCTCTCCCTAATACTAGGTCTCGTAACCCTTGTGGAACGATTTATTGGAGGGCAGGATCGGACACGGAAAGGAAAATGGATTCATCGAGGGTAGAATCGGAGTCTTATTGCCTCCCCTTTTTTTTCGTCCCGAAAATTTATTGATGGAGAGTAGATCTATCTACCCCTGGAAGATCAGGGATCTGTTTCTCTTCCCCACATTAGTTGAGTTACTCATCTTTAAGTGAACTTCAAAACGGATTTTTCTTTTTTCTCTCTCTCTAATATCGGAACCTAAACTGTCCGAAATCCCCAGGGGGACCTCCCTCCATAGGAAGACGCTGAACGAAACGATAGGACCCCAGGGAGGTCCATGGGTGGGATACAACAACCAGGCCTCCGGAACAGTGGTAAAAGTCTAATCCCGACAGTCACACCATGACTCTTAAAAGGAGAAGGGGTCTTCGGCTCTTCTTGTTTCGTCAGTCTCCTTTAAGGGGTGACGTCGGCGCCTCCCCCCCGCAGGGGGGGTGGAGGGGCGGGGCGGACGCTCTCTCTGAAGGAAGTTTGTCCCTGGGAGACAACAACATCGAGTCTCGAAGCTGAACTCTTCGTATCAAAGGGTCACTACGGTGACCTAAGGACTGCAGACTGTGGGGCCCCGCCGGACCACTTCCGGCGGCAACTGACGGGACCCGGGGACCTGTCCCTGTCGTAACACTCAGTGTGAGCCACACACTCGAGGGGACGGGTACTGACCGTGATAATAATCATGGTAAGAGACGAGGACCCTGTTTCCAGTGACCCTGGTCTCAGGCCAACCCACCCACCGCCCCCGACCCGGGTCCCGGCTCTCCTCCACACTCACCTTACCTCCGCTCTCTTCCGAAAAGGTGTACTTCTACGCGACCTCCCTCCCCCCGTCCCTGCCTCGGGACCGGGCCGTCTAAACCCGTCTGACTGGGGCTCACTACGTCTTTGTCGGAGACGCTCTTGAGTCTAGCTCGCCCGGTCGGAGTCGGTCGTACACCCGTTCAGACCCCGAACTCTTGAAGGGAACCCAGACCTGAACCCACGATGGTCGTCCAGTCTCAACGGTCACTGGGGTCTCGGTGGAAACCCTCACCCGGTGGGACTCTCCAGGGGTAGAAGGGAGGGTCTGGGTTCCCCTCCTACCTATGTAACAGTACCTTTGTCCGAGGTCGCACCCTGAGAGGTGACCAGGTCGGACCCGTGGTCGGTGGGGCTGCGGGTGTAAGGCCTGACAGACCGTCCCTTTTCTTCGGGTACAGACAGGATAGAGACTACGGGCGTGTTGGATTTTCTCCCAACCCCACAGTCGTCTTTACATGTTCTCTCCTTAAAGACCCTTCGCAGTACCTAGGAAAAATAAGTCCCAGTGTAACGCCCGAAAGACTTTCCGATCGTCGCCGAAGGTCTTACGGGGTCCACCCTCGCGGCACACACGGCAACCCCCCCGATCCGACCGTCCTAGAGAGGAGTTCTTATTCCCTTCCTTTAAGCGCGACTGTAGTGACGACGATACTGAAGCAAGAACACGTCGGGACCTCTGTGCAAGGAGGGACGGAGGGGTAGGACGCGGGACAGGAAAGAGAGCCGTAGACCAAAAGGATAAATGGGAGGGAGAAGGGAAGTCATTTATCCCTTTTTTTCTCCGTGGTGTGGATCCTGAACCCAAGGGTCAAGGGCTTAAAGTTAAAACACAAGGAATACTTGTTTCCTGTCGAGTGTGCCTCCCCCTTTTTTGTGGGTGTACGTTCCTGAGTGGGGCAGAGCCCGGTGCAGGTGTCTGGGGTCCCTAGTCTACATGTGTCTGTCACCCCACGCCGAGACTTCACCGTCGTCCTCGTCATCCTTATCAAGACAGACTGCAAGGAGGGAGCACTCGACCAGGGACACTACGATTAGGTTCGGGGCAGGGGTGAGATACCGACGTGTAGACTTCCCACCCCCGGGCTCCACCGAGAACGTGGGGGGAGGGACCCTTAGACCTCCACGAACGAAGAGGGACGGTAACTGGTGTTGAAGGGTCCCGTTTCTTAGCGGTATTAAGACGGAGAAAGGAGTTGGACCATACTAATCTCGGGAATAGGCATTTCCCTGAAATTCTGTTCACCTTACTTTCTCCCCGTATGGGGCACCGAGTCGCCACTTTTTAGACCGACGGTTACGTCCTCTACGTCTTCTGAGTCCAAGTGAGGGACCCGGTCTTTCGAGGGAACCTCTTCCTTTACCGTTGGGTGAGGTCACAAGAACGGACTTTTTAGGGTACCTGCCCCTCGGATCGTCCGAAGTATCCTAGTGCTTCTCAACCGGTACTGACTCGCACGCGCATGTGCACGCGTGTGTGTGTGTCACCCCCACTCTTCATTACTTTAATGTACCGGATTACCACTGGTACTCCCCACGTCTACCTCGACCTTCACAGTGGACACATCTCCTGTGGTTCCAGGGGTCACCAGTCTGACTGACCCCTTGGTGACCGGTAGGCCACAGGACCTGACGAACGAAACTCGGTACTCCTTCTCGATAAAAAGTTTACGTTCCAGGAAAATGGGGTTCCTGGTAACGTCGGTCGCCCGTCCAATTTACGGTCGAGACCCAACCTGAACGGACCCCCGTTCAGGTACCGAACTCTCTCTCTAAATCCCCCAGTCTGTCCGACGGACCCAAGATCGGTATGGTGAAGACTGGACGTGTTGGAACCTGTCCTGTGTGTCATCCAGTCAAAAGAAACGGCATGTCACCCTCTTTGTTTACACTATTGTTATCATAGATGAGTCCCTCAATAACACTCCCTATTTATAACCCAACCCGTTTTTCTAGTAAGCCTAAAAAGGGATACAATGTCTTTTTGGGCTTACTTGTAAAACCCCTTGGGTTATTCTACGAGATTTTGTACTGTATAATGACACCATGTATCATCCACGTGTTATTTAGGACCGAAGACAAGGACAAAAGGAAATGGTCCACAGACTTTCGTCTGGAGAGAGGTGGTACAGATACCAGACACCAGAACTGGGTTTTCTCCTGGTGCTTGAGGGACCGAATAAAAGCATTAAAACCCTATCAACCAAAAAGGAAAGTACAGAGTAAAGTCACCAAGTCACCCATAGATAAGATATGAAGAAGTCCTATAGATAATACAGTGTTCTCGATAACATTGATTAAGATATCGTAAAGAATTATCTTTAAACAAAAGAAGGAGGACGGGTAGGCCTACCGAAGAGTTACCTAAGGAGTATCCTTTAGTGTTGTCCTGTAAGGAAGACCGGCTCCCACCATCGACCACTGATGAACCGACAGTTCCTTTGACGTTTACACAGACTCGACAGATCTTTAAAAAAAAAAAAAGGTAACCCCATCTTTGTCTCTTCACCCATTCGGAAATGGTCACAGTAAGGACCCTGACAAAGAAGTTTACAATTATATGAAACGTCCGTAACCGACTTAACAAATTAAGATCTTATACACATTCCATAAAGAACGTTCTACCAAAATTTGATGAGTCCCAAGTAAGTATCTTCCCACTCCATCTCCATAAAGTAAAAGGAACGACTCGAACCCGACCCGACTCCTCCCTGGTGACCCTACGATAATGATATCGGTTCCGAAGGAACCCCACAGGGTGGTCGACGACAAACGAGTATCCGCAGGTAGTTCTAATGGGACCCCGGACCTCACTTCTAGACCCCTAACCGGGTGACAAAAGATTGACACGGATCTGGTTGCACTGCAGTAAAAAGGACTCGTGGAATGAGACGTGGTTATCTTACCTCCGTCAGTCGGGTCAGACGGTTCGGAAATTCCTCTAACCCCTCACCCAAAATCCTTATTCGTTTTACTACTTGCACTTTTACAGAACATCCACACAGGTTCTGTACTGTTCTCTAACGGAAGGATCTAGAACTTCCCGAAAAGGAATAATCTAGCTCTCCGTTCCGTTCGAACAAAGGATAACGTAGAGTCAAATGAATCCTAGTCTGCGTAAACCTTGAGTCCAATTCCTAATCTCGGATTGTTTGAGTTCAAAAGAATGGACTCAGTCTCGTACGGTCCGAAAGAAACAGATGTGCCTGACCGACAGAGGTCGACGTGACACAGGTCTAACGAAGACTCTACCACAATTGTTCCGGATGTGTAGATGTGTCGCATCTACACATTGTTCGTCACACCTGATAACTCGGGTATAGACAGAGAGATCGATGTGGGTATTTAGTCTATCCTTAGAGACCGTAGTAACAGTAAAGACTTATCTTTTGATAGGATCTTCCTTTAGATACATCGTGTCTGAGAAAATCATATTCTATTTGATTGTTTGTCTCATACAGTCCCGAAGGTCTTGATTCTGCAACCGTCACAATTACTGATTCTACTCTTCACACACACACACACACACACACACACACACACATACATACATACACTTAATCTCAAACGAAATGACACCACTTAAAGACTCTGTCACGATTGGACTGGAAACTCCTAAAGTATCGACCGTTCAATTAAAGGAGGGAAAGAATCAAACCTACGAACGGACATCCGTAGAACCCCCTGACCTAACACCATCTCTCCTGATAATGCTGGTTCTCTTGTAGATTGAAGAGAAGGGAACAATCTAGCGGGATTCCATTACTAAGAAGAGGGAGCTTTTGGTCCCTGGTTTCCCAGGAATGACATCTGAAACAAATACCCGAAAACTGAAGACGAACCTCGACTGTTTCTGTGAGGAGCCAAGTATGGAACTCATGAAGTATTCCGTCTTTATTACTGAAACAAAAACTTCCGGTTCGACTGGTACAACGGAATCTTATAGAGTTTCCTCGTTAGGTCCTAAAAGAAAGATCTTAAACGAATCGGTATTTTCTACCTGACTGAAAATTTAGCTAGATTTATTCCGTTAACTATGAGGTAGGATTTCCGTCAAAACCACCCTTAAGAAGTGGCAAGACCAGACAAGGTGGTCGAGGACACTGAGAACACGAGACCCATAAGGAACAAAAGGGGACCGCCTACCCGACCCTCCCTTCCCCGACCCCAAGCGACGACTCGCACACCGTGTAGACCCTGTCACTAAGTGACACCGAACACAGAGGTCCGTCACCTGGCTAGGTCGACACCGTCAAAGAAGACCTTAATGAGTGCCTATTCAGGACAGTCAGAAAGTAGTCGACCTGTCCTCTACCGACCCTTAAGTTCGAAAGACTGGGTCTACTCCATTCCTCCCTCACTGAACTCTCACAACACAGGTCCCTACCACTCTCTCTCGAGACCCCTACCCAACACACCCCGAACTACCACAAAAGATCCCAAACTTAGGGTCGAGACGGTGGACGATGAACCCCCTGGAGGAGACTCGGACTCAACGTAGTAAACCTTTTGTGTCTTTTCTGGATCCAACGGGCAAACAAAAAGTCGAATTACCTATCCTGCACGGATGTCACGGACAGTGTAACGATCCGGAAAACATTTGTGTTCAACCCGAAGGGACCACCGAGTCACCATTTCTTGGGTGGACGGTCACGTCCTATGAGTCCAAGTCAGGGAACCAACCCTTCTAGGGGACCTCTTCCTTTACCGTTGGGTGAGGATATAAGAACGGATCTTTTACGATACCTGGTCTTGGACCACCCGACGTCAGGTACCCCAACGTTTTTCACAACCTTTGCTGAATCGTTGTTTTTGTCTTCAACGGAAGAGACTGAAACAAGGGAACAACCGGAACACCGAGACACTTATACCTTCCGTAGACTGTCAAACTCTCCGGACGTCGCAAACCACTCTAAACGAGTAGTAAAACAAAAAGGTAGTTGTTTGTCACTCCCCTCCTCCTTACGTGACTCAGACTCTACTTGTACATGTGTAACGGGTACCCGAAGGGACTAACGAGTCAACCATTTCTTAGGTGGACGTTACGTCCTCTGGGGCCAAGTTAGTGACCTAACCCTTCTAGGTGACCTCTTCCCTATCCGATGGGTGAGGTCATAAGAACCGGAAGGGAACACCGAGTCGACCATTTCTTAGACGGACATTACGTCCTCTGGAACCAAACTAGGGACCCAACGTTTCTAGGGAACCTCTTCCCTTTTCTATGGGTGAGGTCATAAGACCGGACCTCTTAAGGTACCTACACATATCAGGTACCCCAGTGTCTCTCAGCTGTTGGTCGTTCCTGGATGGCAGATCGTGTCCCTTGAGATCAGTTATAAGACACTATTAGATATTCCCCTTTTCTAGACTTTTATATACATACATCTTCACTTAGTGCAACGATATATGGCCTTTGATTGTTGTAACATTTAGTTAATATGTGGTTATTCTTTTGTTTTTGTTTTTGTGTTTATCCCTCACCAACGAGACACTGTGCGGGTTTAAGCCTCCTACGTCTCGTTACTTGTTCTCTCTCCGGGAGACAAGGCCGACTTCACTCTTCGGGACCCGGAGTTTTTTTTTTTTTTTCTACGAAGGACAACTACTTTCTGTCCACACTGACATTGAGTCAGGTAGTAGGGAGTGTAGTCTAAAGTACGAAAGTTTCGTTTCTACAAGATAATTATTATGTCCCATTCTCCTCTGAGATATCACAGAGGACAATTTTTTCTGAAAAATTTTATAGTTTACGAAATTGAGGGTAAGGTATCTTCAAGTCCCAGTGACGTAAAAGTAGTCGAATTTTTCAGTTGAAGTGACGGTTGGACCGGATCGGGAGTTTTGAACCTTAAGTCTTTTCATTGAAGAAACAGCTACTTAGAGATCGGTAGAAAACTTATAGTACCCAGTAGTGGTTACTCACGTCCGTATAATTGTACATAGCACCCGAATAAGACCTTCACAAGTGGGGAGAAGAAAAAATTTTTAATTTAAAGTCCACCGGTCCTCTACCCCTTTTTCCTTTTTGTTCGGATTCTACTTAATACTCTTTGACTCGGCACCGGAAGCGATGATAATACTGTTTTTGTAGTAGGTGTTCTGTCGCCCATTTGCGATGCACATGGCAAAACACACACTGGACGTTTCGGACGACCCCATGTGCGGGCTCCTCGAGGTACGGTACGACCTACAGTTCGGGCTGCGGCTGCTCACTACCTGCGACTCCCCGGCCCCTTTGGGACGACTCTGTAAAGTCTCTTGTTGGTACAGCCAGCCTGAGAATTAAAAAATTAACAATAAGATAAAAATTAAAAGGTCTTGAGTAAAAAAAATGTAAGTCCCCACCCTCGATTCACTCGACGTCGATATTAGGTAACACACGGCAACTTCCTCTCGGTCCTGACCACCCCACCCACCCTGTTCTTTAAGACCTCACCTAAAAGTCCTCTGTTCCCGGAAGAATCTTCGAACTTCTTAGACCGAATTCCCTCCTTCTCTGATTGTGCAGGTCAATAATTTTTTTTTTTTCAGTGGGTGTTTTTTTTACAGAACTCAATACCTGGATAATCGTTTTCTTTAACTACGCGGTCCTCAGAACTTTGATTACTTTCCGTTAATTAAAGGAAAACAGAAATCCAGACCCTCCCGTTTTTTCTCCCTCCATCCTATTTCGGAAATCAAACCCCCACGTTATCTTTTAGTGCCTGATAACTGGAAAAACAAGATGAAAACTTTGTTTCTACCTGAAGTCACCCCTCCCCGACTTTGACAAAAACACAATTTTAAATAAGATAATTTAAAACACGGTCATAAAAAAAAAAAGGAATTTTTAGCAGAATTCGAGATTCCACCAGAGTCATAACGCCATAGTACGTTAAAACAAAAATAAACGGTTGACTCCTAAGACTGTGTCACTTTCCTTTGACAAATATATCTGGGGTGACCTTTCTGTTTCGTGGTAGTGACTCTAAACCCCTAGGGTTCAAGTACACTGACTACACACTTCCCTTTTTTACTACGATTAAACCCATGTTCCCTTGACACGTACACTTAAAGAGGAAATTAAAAATTTTTAATACTAGTGTGGTGAGATGAATAAACAGTACTCACATAAGAGTCTCAAACCTGAATTGTAACTCGATTCTTCGTAATTCAGAAACTTGACTTACATAAAACGTCGGGACGAAACCTGTTATCATTTACATCCTCGTGACATCTTCAGAATACTTTCTCCCTCACTTCCCTCTTCTAAC
This sequence comes from Capra ibex, assembly GCA_006410555.1. Classification (NCBI taxonomy): domain Eukaryota; kingdom Metazoa; phylum Chordata; class Mammalia; order Artiodactyla; family Bovidae; genus Capra; species Capra ibex. The sequence goes on along the minus strand of SJYO01050144.1, from coordinate 4,680,108 downwards.
TGGACCAAGAGATGACCAAAAAATCTGAACATTGTATGTACTGAACCTTATTTTAGACATACGTGCCCGTAATGGGGAGTCCAGAATCCTTTATTCAGGACTTACGTACAGGAAGGGTTGATTGTGAGACATGAAACAGGAAACACAGAATAAAAGGATCGTAGGGTGTAAATAGTGAAAAGGGGTGAGACAACAAGTCATCTTCCTTTACATGTCGAAAGAGAACCCACTCACTTTCTCATCGGCGTCTGCACAGTACTCAACCTCTCACAGACTATTTTCGGTAAATCTACAGGACCCAAAATCTTCGGTACCTTTGACTCCCTCGGATCCTTATTTTACACCGAGCCGACAGAAACCCTTTTCACGTTCCGAAAGGAAACTTCCCAAATTCCGTCGACACAGCCCACAGTCCACTCTGACCCACCCGTCCGTTTCCACGTGTCTCGTCTACGATATTCCCAGGGCCCGAACCTAGACAACAGGACCGCGTCCTATTCCCTTCCAACCATTAACGTTTCCTTCCTTCGAACTTCCGTATCCTTGATATTCCTTTCCTCGAACCCACATCGTTATTCCACCAGGTACTCTAAGTTTAGATGAAAATGAAGAGGGCCTCAACTTGATGTTTGTAGTAGTTGGCTCCAGTAACAGTTCCCAGTAGACTTTTACCTCAAACCCCTCTCCCCTGGTTGTAGACTGATGATTCCTTTTCACGGATTATGTTAATCTTAGGAGAGAAGGAGTCGAGTTGTCCACGGCCTAAACTTTTCCTCCCACTGTCTCCCTACCGAAAGTCGCTCCTTCCCCTTCTTTGGGAGTCCTGCCCGAAGAGCCCCAACCGGGAACAACCCGAAGTCGACTCTTTGACCTTCAGATGATTGATGGAAGATCGTATCGAAGTTCTTTCACCTAACAAAAGAGGGTCCAGAAGAACGTCTGGGGCCTAATAGTCCTTGAATTGAGACACTAAGTGCGCGAAGGAGTATGGCTCTTTAGCCTCGTAGGCGAACCTTTCGTCTCCGTCGTAAAGCGGGTCGACACATAACGCTAGAAGAAGGCCTGCGTCCACGGAATTACTTCGAGAGCTGTATAAAATCCTCGACGAGTCCCTCACAATCCGTCTTGACAAACCTGATGTAACAGAAGAGAATCTAATACACTAGAAACAACCCGTGACCGTTTCTACACACACGCGCACACGCACACACAGAGACACACACAAACGTCTGCACGTCTTGACGTCGACTCTCTTACGACCCCGAAAGAGTACTACAGAAAGGTGTAAAGTCACTACCCACTCTCATCTTGGTTCCGGTCTGAGGCCAGGAACGAAGAAACGGTGGTCCGTATAGTGAAAGAGTCGAGTTGTCGGGAAAGGCAAAGTTAGCTACGACTCTGCGGGAGGGACACATACAGACTGAGGACGGTATTAAGTGCATTTGTTCACGGAGGAGTGCGAGAAGTCGGCGAACAAACGGTTCTACGTGGGGAGAGGGGGCGGGACGAGAGAGAGGGTCAGGTGACAAAGGTCATAAACATCTATCGCACAATCAAGTTTGTCGAAGCAGTTAGACCGGTCTACGAAAAAAAAAAAAGGAGGAAGACAGGTCTCTGGTAGGGTCCTTCTCACCACCCACCAAATATGTGACCTTTACCTCGTCTTAACAACCTAAAGACGAATTTTTTTTTTTTTTGTTTGTGTACAATTGAAGTCTCCTTCCTACCCGTTTAGACCAACTCAACCCACTTTGAGACAAAAGGACCTCTACGTAGACAATTGGGTACAACCAAACCCGACATCCCAAGTCTCAGTGAAACCAGGGGAAAGCGAAAGTCCCCTCCCTGAAGGGATGTGTTTCGGGACCAAAAAACCGATACCTCTAATCTCCATTGTAAGTCTCTAGTCTATACGAAAAGGAGTGAAACCCCGACTTGTGAGACCCATAATCTCGTAATTGGACGGATTAGAAGTACCACTTTTGCTGTGGAGATAGGAGCAGTACGACACGTACGACGACAGAGACAACCCCAGATATATTTACCCAACTTGAGAATTAGATGTAAGGTTTCTTCAAAGCTCCTTGGTATTTATATACATATGTATATGTATATATTTTATATATATAATTTTACTTTAAATAGAGATAGTCCTTATGACGGAGTCAATAACTTGAAAAAAAATCTTATGAAAAAAAAATTCGACTCTTCATATCCCCACTTTTTCTACAATATAACACAAACTGATAAAAGGTTGAACATAAAAGTATATTAAATATAAAAAATTCTCGACTTTTAAATTTTCGTTCTATTTTTTTTTCCTTTTCGTCCACGAAAAATTTTTTAGTCTTGACTCCATCGAATCTCTACATCGCTACATTCACAGATACACAAAAAAAAAAAATTACGTTTTTTTTTAAAGAATACCCCCTCAAAAAACAAGCAAATAAAATCATCGACTACGACCGTGTAGTAAAACGACCTCTTAAAAAATATATGACATCGGACTAAAGTATAACATAAAATTTGACACACTCTAATTTTCGTTTCTTTAAGTAAGTATTGCTACACCCAAACCGAGGCAAGAAAGGACAGACCAAGTACACACTTTCCTCCTGTGTAATCGGTTGGTCTCTGTTCGTGTCCTTCCTTACGTTGAAGTAGACTAGAGTGCTCGAGACGTGGTAAAGTCTATTTCTAAAGGATTATTTCACTCTTGATTGTATCCCTATACCCCTTCACAGTAGACTGTAGGAACAATGACTTCTACCTCAGTAGGAAACACCTTACAGGGGTGGAGTAGTATGGCGTAAAACTAGCACAGACTCCTGATTCTCCGTGTACTTCTTTGTAAAATTACTGAGTTGTCTATTCGTAAACTAAAGTCGATCCATTTCAAGGACTATGACTGTGTCCTGCAACTTATAGAAACCAGGTGTGAACCCTTGTCGTGAGAAGGGGGAGGAAGAATGTGAGTAAAACAGGACACGACTAAGTCTGGGTAGCGTACTTACAACCGGGGTTGAGAAAACCCCCCCCCGACTTTTACCCCTTACCATCGTAGGTTCGGGAGTCGTCAGTATTTACGTTGGCATAAATCCTTGTGTACGACGTACCACGGAGAAGAGAACAATTTTGACGTCTTCCACCTACAAAAATTAATTGTGGTCGTAAGTGTTGTACTTAGGGCTGAGTGTCGACCTTTCTCTTAAAAACGACTTAACCAGTGTTTCTCTCGAGACAAAAACCTTTTAGCCAAAGAAGGTCGGACCTCGAACTCCAAAGGACGCACGTGTAATTTGTGACTGACACACCAGGTCACCAGTCCCTCGGGCTGAACGGCTCTCCTCCCAAGGTCCAGATGGAGGGTCAATTCGGTAGTGGTGAGTGACCCCCTGGCACCACTCTACCGACCTCCAGGAATATAAAAAATCAGAAAGTCAACGGTTGCACCCGTTTTGGTGTTGAGGTCTCGGTTGGATTCCGGTGTAGACTCGAGAAGAGGGGGACTTAGGTGTCTTATATCTCTGGTCCTGAAGTAGAGTCAGTCCCTAGACCAGTCTCTCGAAAGGTAGTGACAGTTCTACGACAATAAGGATGTCTCATACAATAAAGTACGACCGATCCAATTTTCTATGGTCTATGTGAACTTACTTAGTCGAATCTGGAGATAACGAGTTTGATTCTCGACCGCAAACCGACCCCTTAAGAGTCTGTGGATCCGAAATCAGTAGAGCTACTAGGACGACTCTGGTGGTATATCTTCGACCCCACTACCCCCTCCCTGTCATAGAAGATTTTGAGGGAGGTCTGAACCCCCTTGGCCCAGACCTATCTTATCTTCCACCATGTCCCCTTTTTCCTTAGTAAATTTTTGTGGACCATAGAAGTGAAGAGGATGGGAAGGGAGATACCTGGATCATACAAATAAAGTGACAGTGCAACTCAAATCTCAACCGGTATACTAATTGAAACTGGGTACTCAACAATCTTCTTTATTATGTTCGTTTCTGAACTTAACACGAACGGACTAGCACACAAGAGAACGTGGAGACGTGTACGTTACTCTTCTAACACGGAGTTAAAGGGGGGACGAGGTCACTCTTACTCTCCTCGTGACAGGTAGGTTTGGTGGTAGGACTCAAACCTTAGTTTGAGTCGGACCAAGTGGGATCTAGTAAAGTAGGGTTCGACCGACTCCCCGTATATCACTCAAATTTACTAAGAAAATTTGAAGGGTCACAATCTCACCCATAATATGTCGTTCTCGACGGATATTGTCACAATTTGTACCGTCAGAGACCCAACGTTACTAAAAAGTAAAGAAAAGTGTAATAAATGTTTACAAAACAAACGAAAAAATTATTTCTATTAAAATTTTATTTGGTATATACTTTTTAAAACTTTTTGCTTCGACTACCAGTCTGTAGATGTCCAAAACTGTCCGAAACCCGTCAACATTCTATCTCAATAACGGGTTCCGATCAGATCGAGGTGTGACGATACTGGAACCCCGTTGGATGTCGTGGGTACGGTTTTTATTTACTTATGGAGCACTGGTTTTTAACTCGCTTTCTCGAATGGGCATATTACTTCACATTGATAAAATTGGATTTCTTCCTTCTCCTAACACTCACTTTACTCGGTCCGTCACCCCTGATGTCTCGTGTGTGTCCAACAGACACCCGACCCAGATATCGCGTCTCAACGAGTCGCACAGGAACTGCCACAGTCCTGAGCGGAGACGTCGAGTCCACAGACCGTCATTCTGGTACCCGAACAGAGCCTTAGGACGTCTCATTGTGGACGGGGTGGGGTGGAGGGGTGGGGGGGTCGGGTACTTGACCGACTCACCTCCGACGGGGAAGTTTTACGTTTACTTAGAGGACAGAACAGAGGTCACCGAGTCGGGGTGTAATGTAAGGACGGAGCAGGGACATCTTAAACTCAAACGGTCGGGACACTGGTAGAGAGGTAGAGGGTACGCAAGAACCACACTTTGAAGTGCAATAAGACCTTTGGATGGCACCTTCTCGTGTTCTCCAGTAGCTCAAGTAGTCTTGGTCGACGAAGATTCGGGAACAACAAAGACACTTCGGTACAACGGTGGGTCCTTGAGACTTTCCAGGGAAAACTACGACGACGACCACCGAGTGGGAGGGACCCTTGGTGTCGGGACCAATGATTCTCTCTACGAAGTATGTGGGTTTCCCCTGTTCCTGTCAGAAGAAAGTCATTCCTTCGAAAAGGTCAGGGTGTGGGAAAGGTTCGGGGCGAAGAGGGGTCGCGAAGAGACCCGACACCAAACACCACCTTTACGGTCAACGTGTCTTTGGAAAGACATCGAGTCTACGTCCCGAAGAACTGGGAGGTTCCTGACCGGAGACGGGAAATTACCCAAATAACGAGTCGTATGGCGTCTAATAGAAGACCAGGAACTCTAATGAGGGTCAATCCTCTTAGGAGGGGTTTCTTGTTACTCATCGTCTTCTCTTTTCCAGAAAAATTCCGGGGAGAACGTTCCTCCGTCCCCAAATTGTTTCAGACTATTTTCGTCGACAACTAACTGGTCACTTTTACAATTTTCCGAACTTTAACTCCCCCTTTATTTTGTAACTAACCCTTAACTCTTGAGGTTTAATCGACTCCTCCCCCCGACACCGAAGAGACGGAGAACCAGTCACTGTAAAGGACGAAATAACTTACAGGGTCTGGAAAAGAAAAAAAGGGGGGTAAAAGGACCTTTTATAAAGATAGGACCTTTTCGGCCAAAGTAAACTAACGGCCCACATGGAGTTACACGACTACGGGTTCCACTACTGTCACTACTGGTAGACGGACCTCGTCGGGACCCCCGAGTCGTCACCGGTCAAGAGTCGTGGACGACCCGTTAGGGGTTTCGGATCAGGACGTAGAGTGGAAAGGACGGTAGGCCCAAGATCACCCGAGAGTCGGTATCGTAGAAAGTCTCGATACTACAGTCCAGTCGAGACCAGGACGGTACACTGTCGTGCACCTCTTTGCTCCGACAGTCGTCGGTGAATCCTCTGGATGTCGTCAGTAAACTGTCGGTGAAAGAGGGACGGGTAAGGTGTAACAGTCGGGTTCTGTGACGGGACGGTCCTCGTCCGACAGAAATTGAAAAGGTGTCCGTTTAGGACTTTAAATTAGTAGAATACGGGAAAGGAGGGTCGAGGTCAGGGGAAAGAGATGAGACTGAGAGTAGGTAAAGGGTTCATTGTGTAGGATCAAATTTCAACTGCGGTCAACTGAGGGACCACCGAGTCTGCCATTTCTTAGAGGGACGTCACGACCTCTGGGCCCAAGTTAGGGACCCAACCCTTCTAGGGAACCTCCTCTGGTACCGTTGGGTGAGGACGTAAGAATGGACCTCTTAGGAGTACCTGTCTCTTCGGACTACCCGATACCAGGTACCCCAGGGTTTCTCATCCTGTGCTGACTCACTGATTCGTGTGTGTGTGTTAAAGATAATCAAGATTACCTAAGGTTGTCAGACGAGTCACGACTACAAGTCCAACCCAAGACCCCACCGTCTTCCGAAAATAGAGGACCAAAAGTCTTTGATTTTTGTGCCCCAGAACATCTAGTGTCAAGTACCCCAATGTCCTACAAGATCGACCTTCCATGGGGATGTACTACTGTGATGGTGGGTTTAAATAAGTCCATTTTCTGCCAGTGACTTGGTGACAACACATCAAGAGTCACACGGGTCATAATCCCTTTGGTCTTCCCTTTATATCTACGTCAAAGGGGAAACGAGACGAAGATCACTTACTGTCCAACATCTGTTCATTGACCTTCTTAAGGATAGGTCACCTTATTACCCCACGAAACTACAGTCCTCTTTGTGGCTTGGACCTTCTTAAATACAGGATTACCCCTCATCGTCAATCGACCCACCTCTCGCTTCCTGTAAGTCCAGATCTTCCCTCTTTCACGTACCTGGATATCTCAGACCTTCAACAAGACCCTGGGGTATCACGTCCTACTCTCTTCAACACCACTGTCCACTCCTACCCCTTTGTCTCCTCTGCCGAGTCCCGGAACACCCGGTCCATTCTCATTCCACCCCGGGGCTCCTAGAAGGGTTCCGTTTCAGTAAACTGGGCTAGATACGAGTCTTTCTAATAAGACCGACATCTCATTCCTCCCTAGTCTCCCCTGTTCCTGCCCCAGTCTCTCTGGTCGGTCTTTTGTCAAAGAAAACAAGGTCTCTCAGTCGGTACTCACCTAGTCGTTCCACGAATTCTCTACTTTAAAGGTCCTGGTCCACCAACCAACCACACCTACCCGGTCCCCTCATCCCGGCAACACGCTCGTGACCCCAAACCCACCACGGGTTCCTACTGATAGTGTCAGGAACACGAGTCAGTCGTACAGGGGTCCCGTGCGTACAATCCAGACCTTTCTTGGAATCGCTATTTCAGGTCAAGGACGTAGCACATCAACTGAACACACTCCAGTGTATCGACTGACCACTGTCTCCACTGTCCAGAATCGAGACGACTAAGATTCCGGTATGGATACATAGGTTACTTCCAGACAGGGAGGTTGTGTCCACTCTTTATCAGGTAGAGAAGGGAGGGAGGGATTGAGGAAAGGAAGAGAGGAAGGATGGGAGGGAAGGTCGACTCTTGTTCTCGATAAGTCGAAAGTCTACCGATACTGTCCAGAGGGACACACTGACTGTCTCTGACAGAGGAGAGTAGTACCGTCAGAGGTACCTCGGGTCCTGTGCCCGGAGGTAGGGTCCGACATTAACTTCTCTTTCTCCTCCACAATGAAGGAGACGAGGTCGTCAGGGAGAGCCCGGAGGGGGGAGAGGGGTTGGTGAGTGGAGGGAGGGGTGCGGGGACCCTTCACAGAGTCAGGGTGAACGACTCGTAGTGAATCGTAATAAGGGTCCTGGAACAAACCCCGTCTTCTTTCTCGACCATAGAGAACCTAGTCGAGACACTGTCGAAGGGAAGGGGTCGGTCGTGAAGAACGGTAGAGATTTAGAACCAGAGTGTGGAGAGGAGACTCTAACTGTCGGAGGACGAAAAAAATTTTTTTTAGCTAATAGGGTCAAGAAACACTGAGGGAGAAAAAGAGTGGACAAGGGAAATAAGAGGTAGACTTAAAGGAGAGAGACAGAGAGAATAGAATGTATAGATCTCCCCTTTACAGTATCTGACCTCTACTTTCCGTCACACTGTAAATTTCTCATACCTGAGACTACGGTGAAACCCCGACACACTGAAACCCGTTCAATTAATTGGAGAGACACAGAGTTAAAGAAGTAGGTACTTTGTTTCTACTTATTGGAGAGACATAGAGTTAAAGAAGTAGGTACTTTATTGGAGTGTCCTAACTACATCACAAATGACAAATTATATAGAACTTTGAACTGTGTATCATTCACTATACATTCCCAAAAAACAAACAAATCAACGATTCAGCACAGGTTGAAAAAACACTGGGGTACCTGACATCGGACGGTCCGAGGAGACAGATACCTTAAGAGGTCCGTTCTTATGACCGTACCCAACGGTAGAGGAAGAGGTCCCTAACTTGGGCTCACAGGACGAACCGTCCGTCTAACAAATGGTGACTCGGTGCTCTCGATCATTATTTACTCTTCGATGTCGAGTTCTTTCGAAAAGAAAGGGAGGACCCTCTTGGTAAAAAGGGGGACCTAAGTACCCTGTTCCTCTTCAGAACCCGAAAATCCCATTTCAGAGACTTCCCAGACAGACGTCTCGGACCTCACAGACGAGGCGGGAGGGTCCGGAGCCTTCCCTTCCAAGACCACGGTTCCGGGGGACGGACCGTGTCGGTCGAGTGACGGCGTCGACGTCCACCCGTCTCGCGACCGAGGCCCGAACCTTTCCGCCTGCAACAAGGCCGGTCGAGGTCCTGAGTCGCAAAAGGTGATGAGGAACGAGACAAACAAAAGGAGCGACTCGAGGGGTACGGCTCATCCCCGAGGACTTACTGCAGGTTGTCGTTGCGACCCGGGCGAGACTCGGGAGGGCAACCGTCGCCTCCCGGGGCCCGACCGTCGGGGACGTGTTCCGAGAGAACGAGTGTTTCACGGTAACATGTCCCGCCAGACACCCTCTGTTTACGTTCCCTAAAGTTTTAGTTGCCGCTCAATAAAAATAGACACCTTTCCGACTTTATGGAAACAAAAGGTCGGGCCTTTTGTTTGGAATTTCCTAGAGACTCGACGTCTCTCGCAGAGGTAAACAGGGTCCTCAGTTCAAGTGGTCCCTCCGAAGACTTTCCTACGTCAAATTTGGGGTCCGACGGTCCCGGGTGCCCCGGGAGGGTCCTACCCCAGAAGGTCCGAACCAGGGCTTAGATACTTGAAGTTCGGGACCTCGAAAGGAGGACGTTCACTGACTCGTGACTGAGCGAGCAGGTCTCACCGACGGAAGGACGAGGGGGTGGCGGGCGCGGGGGGCCAGGAGTGGCCGACGAAGAGAGGAGGTCCGGGAGCCGGAAGTCGCCCCGGGTTGAGTCCTGATAGAGTACCCGCCTACACGAGTGAGACCCCTAGTGTGTCTTATTCTGTACCTGATACCCTCCTGAAACTGAGGGTAAATAAAAGTGAGTTTTTTGTCCTCTGTGTAAAAATAAATAATGATACCTTATGGGAATAGGTAGAGTCACGAAAACCAGTCGGAAGAAGGCGAGGACCCGTACATGAGTTTCGTGATATTTCCCTGCGGGGACCACCAGGTCACCAATTCTTAGGTAAACCGTTGAGTCCCCTGACTCCAAGTTAGGGACAAGGGTCTTGATTCTAGGGCGCACGGTACCTCGTCGACTCGGACGAGTGGTGTTAACCTCCCAACCACGGGACGGTGTTTTCTAGGGTGAACTCCGTTGTTTCTAGGAAGTCCGTCTTGGATTCTGAGCTACGTCGGTTTATTTGTTTATTTATAAAAAATTTTTCGTGACATCCGGTTCGTACCTAGTACATTGTGTCTTCCCCCAGATGTGGTGATGACGAGAAAGAAAAAAACGAAGGTCTTTTAATATTACAAAATTCCAAATGTACTTGCGTCACTCGTTTAAATGTTGGGTCTTATAGATTAAAATTGGTTTGTCGGGAGTGTTTTCTCTGTTCACCGAATTTTACAAAGGACGTTACTTTGACCTAAGATCTACTATCCTTGTCCAGTCCGTGTGCTTCTGTTTT